>CATKHJ010244876.1:0-21187 GCA_949750685.1 Vernicia montana
AGCGATATACCTAACCACATGTGAGTCAAAGAGCCTCGCGTGGGTCCAACAGTATGTGCATACTCGTAAACGTTGCGGGGTGGATGATTTCGCTATCGGCAAGCTGACCTAAGGAAGGTTGCCCACTCGATGCTACTCTCTATCCATTGTTTTCCTAAGAAAGCTAGGTTGAAGGCAAAGAGCTTATGCAAGTGATGCATGAAAGTCATTTATGTATTAAAAGTGCCAAACTTTTATTTTAAACCAATTGGTTGTCCACTTTATCTTTTATAAAAAAGAATTTTGTCCCCAGTGGAGTCGCCAACTGTGAGGCCTCGCCCGAGCACCGGTCTGATCCGCTAGAGGGGAATCGAAATGCTCATTTGGGTTTAGTCTCACGATGGAACCCTTGGGTTCAGATTGGTTGATTTTGAAAATGAATTTAGGAGTCGCCACCTTAATTTTATTTTATTTTGGGAAAAGTTAAGGAAAAAACCCATTTGACTCCAATTATTACCTAATAGAAAAATGCACTAGCCCTCGATTACCAAAGAGGATTCGGGGACTAGGTTTTCGGTTCATTTTTACTAGTTTGGTAAGTTTAATACACAATGGCTTAAAAAGATTTCATGAACAATTATAATGTATGAACAGTTATATAATGCATGAATTAAAGTAAGGTAAAACAATAAAGAAAATAATAGAAGCAATAAAGGAATTAAATATAGAAAGCAATAAATTTACAACACAAATCAAATTAGGGGATACTCCCTCTAGTCCTTATGGGTTCTAGGAGAGTCACACATTCCCCAAATTAAATCAAATAACAAAAGTAACTAAACAGAGAAATGAAAGAAAGCACAAAAATATGCAAAGAAGGTAAAAGGGGAAGAAAGTTTGTTTTAATTGGATTTGATGCTTTTAGACAAGCATGCCTACATATCCCTTCGAATGGGAATCAAAATCCACGTAGTTCGCCCTTATTGTGAGGGGGGTTTGTTTTAGTCCTAATTTCAGTTCATTGATTAAAAGGTGAGTTGGTTGATTTTAATCAAACATAATTGATTACCAAGTTGTTAATTAGGTCAGGTTTAATTAACAAATAAAAAGTATATGAACAAGTTTATTAATTTAGTTTCCAATTAACATGCCTCTTAAAGTGATAAAAAGAAAAGGATTAAAGAGAAGGGGATCATATAAAGGAAATGGGGAAAGCTATAAACTATGCTAAAATAAAAGAACTAAAAGAAAGGGAATAAAAGAAAAGGGAACATGCAAAGCAAAGGGGAGAATAAAACAATAAAGGCCATATAAAAGAAATTAAGCTAAAAAGAAGAAAACAAAAGCAAACAAAACAACAAAGAAAGCAACACAAAATTCAAAATAAATAAATAAATAGAAGAAAAGGACAGAAAATAAATACCTTTTGAAGACGAGGCTTGGGGACATATGGACGGAGCGGACGACCGGATCGTAATTCCACCTTGACTCGACTTGGCAGAACCACAACCTTCGAACGGCTACTAGGACGACGCTTGACCACCCAAAAAGAGAAATTTTAAACTAGAAAAACAGCTCTTTCGAACCAAGCCTTAGAAAACTGTTTGCTTTTAATCAATTGGCTTTGATTTAGCAAATGGTGTGTGTTGAAATGAGTTGGAAAGGAGGGTTTATATATGTAGAAGATCTAGGGAAGGCTTTCACGTTTTCCAATGTGGGAAAACTAACCTGAAGTGCAAAAACTGCACACAATCCTTCTGGAACTACACACAGAAGATTTCATACTGCACAGGAGCAACCATGACCGCACAGCAGAAGAGGTGACCGCACAGGGCCATTTTGGGACCACACAAAGGCTATGTGGAACCTCACAGTCCTTGTGCAGTTCCTGGGGTGCCTTGTGCGGTCACCCAGGCTGGACCAAGGTCGATTCTTCTGATTTTTCGATCCTTTCTTGCCCGTTTCAGCTTCCGAGACTTATTTGCATGCCCGAGGGTTTAAATGGTGCGAAATTCAGGATCCACAGCGACGCATGGGGTTCACTCACCAGTGATAGGCCAGCGATGCGCCGCCGCTGACAGTGGCGAACGGAAGCGTCGTTTACACCAACTTATAGATCACGATCCCATAGTTCCAAATATGTCAGCGGTGTAGCTCAGCTCTCCTTGGATTCGTCAAAAATTGCCTTGAAAGTCGTGGAGCTAGAAAATTTCTTTCTTTGATTCTAGCAGCTACCAATGTCCCCACTGGTCGAGGTGGGTACCAAAATGCTCCTGGGCTCACGAGCTTCAAATCGGTACTAAGATTGCAGGGAATGGTGTTTGGGATTGGCCGGAATCTCACCCGGAAGTCTTCGGTGTCGGTGGAGCTCTGACTAGCGCGTTTGTCGTTTGCCGATGACCATTCACAGCGGGACTAATGCTGGTGAGGATGCCGGAAGACGAGCAAAAACATGGTGGTGGCGGTGACAGAGTGCAGTGGCCGGAAGTGGTGGATCCGCCACTCACAGCCACTCCCTCTCTCTCTCTTCTCGATTCTCTCTCTCCTATTATTTCTCTTCCTTTGATTTGATTGGTCCATTATTGAAATGGGCCAATCAGATGAAACATATACATAAATATTTTTTTTAATAATAATAATAATTACTTTAAATAACATAATTAAAAATTAATATTAATATTTACTTAAATATAAAATTCAAAAGTAGAAATTTTGATTTAATAAATATCTTACCTCAAGAATAATAAATAATATTTTTAAAATTACAATAATCCAATAATTTTAAATAAATATGAACATTTTAAATCCCAATGTAATATTTATAATTAAATAATTATATTTTCGTACAATAATAGGATTTTCTAAAATAAATAAAAATTAAGGTCATTACAATAAAAATTACTTCATTATTATTTGTAAAATAAAAAATTACTTCACTTGTAAAATAAGTTAGAATGTTTATTATATTATGATCTTATTTATCATTTTACATGTTAAAGTAGATTTCAGAAACAATATTACCAAACACCTAGCAAACTGTTTTTCAAGGCAACATCACCTTTATGAATATGTTTACCAACATTTATTAGCTTCAAAAAAACAACACTTCTGAACACAGCACAACAGCTTCTATTACCAACAACAATGCCAAATTGTCACGTCCTGTCCTCGGTAACACCTCTAATCCATCATGCTCACTCTATCAAGGCGTAATGGTCCTACGGCATTGGAAGACTTAAGGTCACCGAACACCAGTAGAACCCTTCTATACCTTAGATCCATACATACCAAATCATATATAATCATACCAAAAACATAAATGAACCATATAGTGGGCCAAACTTATAACCATTAACAACTGAACATAAGAAGAATCAAAATATTTCTATTTTATTCATTTAAATCACTTTATTACATGGATCCTTTTACAATCTACAAAACTTTCTAAGATATATCAACAACAACTATGACTTTTAGAAAATTTACAAATAAAATTTTAAACAGCTAATCATTAATAGCTAGAACCTCTTTAGTGGAAGAGGATAACTAAAAGTTATAGACCTTCATTTGCTAACTTCTCCACTCACACCTGAAATCTACAGACGATATGGTGAATTGTCAACTCAGTAAAATTATGAAATGCATGCCAAACAAGGTTCATGAAGAAATAACGAATATGTGAAACATTTACACATATACATATACATATACAATTTGGGTAACAAAAAATTATATGTGCCGAGAAGGAACAGGCACTGAAGGTTCAATCCTAACAGAAACATACATATCATCAAAGTACTCGGGTTAATCATACCACAGTCCCATGAGTCTCTATATCATAACTATCAGAGATCTAATGGGTGGGATGAACCGCAACATCAAAAGTCTCAGGAACAATAGCATTATAATACCATCGCGGTATAAACAATTAAAGATACCCATAAGCGAATCCATAAGCTCTTCGTAATTATCAAGGGCTGCTACATTACCCTAAAAATACCAACACATACTTGCGAGGATATGTCTGACTTAGTTTATAGACCTGGTCAGTCGAGTCACCTGTGCACATGGTCTAATGAATTTTTCCCCATTAGTTGGACATTCTGTTAATACCAGTTAAAGACTAAACAAACATTAGTTCGATAGGATTTTCATTTCAAACATAATATTAGCCCAAATGGCCTTGTCAATTACAAATACATTACTGCAGCCCGAGTAGCCTTGTTACATCAATAATCATAATAAATTGCAAAAAATTTATAGTAGTGAGTTACCCACTGATGGTGATGGTAACAATACTAATGAAAGTAATTATCATATATTTAGAACATCAAAGGAATGGAATTCAACGAAGTAACACATATTGTTTTTACAATATATTCATACATTTCATATCTTACCTTAAAAATTCTAGCTTCTCCAATAAAGTCAAATCGACCCCCTAGCAACCTCTTTAATAACCCGTTGGTCATCATCAAGTTCAGTATCTACCGTCCTTGGGCTCACCAGTTCCACAGATTTACCATCTAGATCTACTTAGAACTCTTTTAAGAAAACCGGGAGAACCATCTACCTTTTAGGTCTTGAATTTTATTTGAAGGTTGAATGTCTCCTTTCAAAGAAAAGACTCAGTTAAAGAATTCAGGTTTAGATTATTGAATTTAACTAGAACTTAGAGAAAGAAATCCATAATTCAAGTTTTAGAAAGAGAAATGTAACCGTTCATAATTATTACTGAACAGTCTTAGGGCCTTATATAGAAAAGAAATAATAATAATATATTCTTAAATGACATAAAACCGGTCAATAATCATTTATGGAAAAGATAAATTGCATCGATAAGGAAAAATTTTATTAGAAAGGAAACTTTTATTAAATTTCTAGAAGACCGTCAATGGTAGATGACTTTCCACTAACCACACATTTCTTGACACAACTTAAAATATCTAACCCCATTATCAAATCTTGTACTACACATTGTACAACTAAACAAATACGAACCTATCAACTCACCTCGAAAGCCTACACAGACATCTGAAGCCCTATCGTTGAGTCCTTAGATTGTCCTTGTTCTACTCAGCTTCAATTAACTCAGTTTGCTTCATCAGTCCATGAGCATCCTCAGTCTCATCATCGAATTCCTTGACTCGTCTCATATGTACCGAACTCCTTATCTTAACTTATCCAATTCGCCTCTTCTGTACTGAATCCTCATGTTCGTTTGTCTGTATTGAACCCTCTACTTGTTCATCAGTACCAAGTCGTTTACTCGTCTTCATCCTCATCTAAATCAAGCTCGTCTATCTATCTAGACTTCTCTTCGTTTATGAAGTTCGCCCTTGTAACCAATCTTTGTCTTTGGAAATCTATACACCTCTAAATCTTGCTTCTATACACCTCACAATCTTTTACCTCAAAATTCTCCACTTCGTACCACTTCCCTTGGCCATCCTTAAGAGTCATTATATATCACTAAAACTTGAGGTATTACACAAATTGCCCCTTAATGTGTTTTTAAAAAGTTGGTAGCTCACTTCTAACTTTCAGTCAAAAGATAGGAATGAAATAGTCATTTGCTAAAAAATTTCACCGTCCCTGCTAATAAAACCCGAAACCACTTATCACATCTATTTTTTTCTTACCATTCCCAAAATAAAACTTGAAAAACCTCAGATTTTGTCTTTCCTCTATGATCTTTATTAGTTACAATCTGTAAGAAATCGGAAACTGAGCATCTGAGAAAATGGCGTTTCAGAAGATTAAGGTCGCCAATCCCATCGTTGAAATGGACGGTATGTTCTATTCTAATTTCTCTTTTCTTGATCACTTTGTGATTGTGATTTTATGTATATTTTCAGATATTAATTGGGCTTTTTCCTCATTCTTTGTGATGCAGGAGATGAAATGACAAGAATTATTTGGAAATCCATTAAAGATAAGGTCTCTTTTATATCTCTTTTTTTTCTTCTTTTAATTTTTTTTTGTTTGAACAATTCAATGATAACATATTCCATAATTTTTTTTTTTTTTAATGTATTGGCAATCCACAGCTTATTTTCCCGTTTTTGGATTTGGATATAAAGTATTTTGATCTTGGACTCCCTAATCGGGATGCCACTGATGATAAAGTAACCATAGAAAGTGCTGAAGCCACTCTTAAGTATGTACAATTTTCCAAGTTCCTTTGTTTCTATGACTTGTCCCTAACAAAAAAAAAAAAAAAAAAAAAAAAAAATTTATTACTTGCTTATTATCCTCATCATTACAGTTGATTTTCTATCTGCATTTCCTAATTAGAGTGTGATTTTTCTGCCCTTTCCCCCCGCAATTGTAGGTACAATGTGGCAATTAAGTGTGCAACTATTACTCCAGGTATAAAGTTTGCTTTATGGGAATTATACACATGTTTACCTTGTTTATTATTAGTGAATATTGCTAAAAATTTATGTCAACTATGTTCACTATTGGATAGATGAAGCTCGAGTCAGGGAGTTTAAGTTGAAAAGAATGTGGAAGAGTCCAAATGGGACTATTCGTAACATTTTAAATGGTGAATATTCATGTTTGTTATTTCCTTTATCATGTTCCAGGTTTTCTTTTGACTGCTAATCTCTTTATCTATATAGCTATTCATTTTGCATTTTTTTAAAAAAATTTGTTTGGTTATATTATCAGGTACTGTTTTTCGAGAACCAATTATCTGCAAAAACGTTCCGCGCCTTGTCCCGGGTTTGCATTGATTTCTTGACATTTTGTTTGATTCTTTGTCATTGGAAAGAAAGGAGCAATGTAACTGTTGCTGTTCCTTTCAGGTTGGACCAAGCCAATCTGCATTGGAAGGCATGCATTTGGTGACCAGTATCGAGCGACCGATACGGTTATACAAGGATCAGGCAAACTTAAGCTGGTGTTTGGTAAATACACATTCCAACAGTGGCCTTCTGATGCCACATACTAGTTTTACCTTTTCAAACTGCTGTCAAACACCAAATTCAGCTTTTTTTCCCTCTCTCTCTCTTTATAATGTTTTTGTATCTCATCGTCTGAAGGAAATAAAAACTTCTGCAGTACCAGATGGACATGGTGAGAAGACAGAATTTGAGGTTTTCAAGTTCACTGGGGCTGGAGGTGTAGCATTGTCCATGTATAACACCGATGAGGTTCTCATTCCCCCTTCCCATTCTCTCTCTCTTGTTACTGTTGACAGAAAAATGAGTATGTTGCTAGAAATTAATAATAACTGTTATCCTTTTATTTGACTTGCAAAACAGTCCATTCATGCATTTGCTGAGTCTTCAATGAACACTGCTTACCAGAAGAAGTGGCCACTTTATCTTAGCACAAAAAATACTATTCTTAAAAAATATGATGGAAGGTATTTCTTTGCCTTTCTTGGCTTCCTCCTTATACTCGCATTTCCTTTTTTATTTTCCTCAGTAGGTCCTGCTTATTGTGTTAAATACAATTTTTATATTAGACAACAAAGTTTCATTTTCCATACATGATTAGAGAGAGATGCTAGCCCATATTTGATTATGGTTATGGAACTAGACTTTTCTTTTCTTCCTGTGTGTGGATATCTCATATCCTTGATGCTTCCATCCTTTGAACTTTCCTGAAGATTCAAGGACATCTTCCAGGAAGTTTATGAAACTCAATGGAGATCCAAGTTTGAGGCTGCAGGGATATGGTGAGTATATTCTACCTAGCATGGTGGTTGGTTTGGCCTGTTTCGGCAATTTGCAATTGTCTTACATTGCTGAATTTCTAGGTATGAACATCGTCTCATTGATGATATGGTTGCTTATGCCCTTAAAAGTGAAGGAGGTTATGTATGGGCATGCAAAAATTATGATGGAGATGTTCAGAGTGATTTCTTAGCCCAAGGTTTGTATTAGCAGTGATAACTTGAGCAACAACATGAACCTCGTATTTTATCGTTCTTCACTTTTCTGTTGCTTTTATGAAAGTTAATGGAGGTATTTGTTCAGTGAGGGTTGTTGCCTGGGAATTTAATACCTTTGATTATTTTCCATTAACATATGTTTCATTGGCTCAGGATTTGGTTCTCTTGGGCTTATGACTTCTGTACTGGTATAATTGCTGTGTTCAGTATTTTCTTCACTTATAGTTTTTCCTTGTTTTCATGTCTTACAATTATTCCTTGACATCTGTATGGATATGGGTTCTAGGTGTGCCCTGATGGAAAAACCATTGAAGCTGAAGCAGCCCATGGCACTGTTACCCGCCATTACAGGGTTCATCAGAAAAGAGGTGAAACTAGCACAAACAGCATAGCATCAATTTTTGCATGGTCACGAGGTCTTGCACACAGGTAAAATATTAATGTTGTGTATATTAAAAAATTCTAATAATCAGAGCCTGAATCTTTATAATGCAATTTTATATGTATTTTGAAGCCTCAAATGAACTTGATCATAATTATATTATCAGGGCAAAGTTGGATGGTAATGACAGACTATTGGATTTTACTGCAAAACTGGAAGCGGCCTGCATTGAAACTGTTGAATCAGGAAAGATGACCAAGGATCTTGCACTGCTTATTCACGGGTCCAAGTAAGGAATGACAAAAGGCTAATCTTTTTGAACTTTTGCTGTTTCTCTTGAGTTTAAGAGAACTAAACATTTTGTGTTTGTATAGGGTTACCAGGGCTCAGCATCTAAATACAGAGGAGTTCATTGATTCTGTGGCTGAGGAGCTGAGATTAAGATTATCTGCCAAAGCAAGGTTGTGAATGTAGGCCTCCAAACCTAGCTTGGTACTTCACAATAATGTTTATGCAGAAGGTTCAACTCGTATATGGTATATCAATGAATCTTCTATCTGTATGACTATATTTTTAATAGTGCTATTGGAAGTGAGGTTGAAGCTATTAATTGATACTATGGATGACTTTCTTTCTAAATGCAAATGGGAGGTTCTGTCATGAATAGAAAGAATAAATGATCTTGAAATTGTTGAGTAAATGTTCTAGCAAGCTAGCCAATGAGGGATGCAAGTGGTATGCTTCACACGTTGTTGATCGAGGTTCTGTTTTACAGGGCCAAACCATGAGACATGTGAAATACATAAAAGTATGTGGGTAATCCCATATTGATTAATTACAAGAACCAAGAATGACTTATAATAAGAAGGGTAATTCAACCTAAATGGCTTAAGTAATTTTGTATTGTAAAGCCCAACTTGTAGCCCTAACATTTACCTTGACTTTGACTGACTTACCTTAGCTCCTAGGGGACAAGTATTTTCTTTTCATGTGAATCCCCTATAATCCTGGCGTAAATAGTTCCACTTCAATTGGATTATAATGGTGGACTTGGTACTATTTGGAAAAATTGTTTTATGATTCCATCATCTTTTGAAGGAAAGGGGAATTGGTGTCAGATTCTTAGAAAAACTCTTTTCAGCGGTCTAGTTATTCATTGACCTCTAAGAATTGCTCATGTAACTTTCTGTTCCTAGTATCTGCATTTCCAGTGCTAAATATTTTGCCTTGTGGTTTTCCATCTCCATTGGTGCCAGTGGCGGATTTACCATGGGCGTTGTGGCCTCCATAGACCCATGGAAATCCTTTGGTACATATGAGAAGAAGATAATTTTGCCCACACTGAAATTATTAATTTTACCCTCACTAAATGTGTTAATTGTATTATGATCCATTTAATTTTTAATTTATTATATTTATTTTGAGTTAAAATATAAATTATTATTTTGATTTGGTTAGATCATTAAAGAAATTAGAAAAATAAAATAGAATTAACAATTAGATTTAGTACATTTATTTATTTTAAAGTATAAATTTTTTAACCATGCATATTATATATTCTTGTCTAAATTTTTGAATATTAGTAATGTTTCTATACTTATATATATTTGTATAATGTGTGTGTGTGTGTGTGTATATATATATATATTTTGTATTTTAATTATATATATGTGCGTACACGTGCACGCATATTGTCTCTACTGATTAAATTTTCTGGATCTGCCACTAAGATTGGTGCTCTACATTTTTTTGTCTTGGTTAAGTGTGCTTTAATTCAATGCCTCCATCTTTCTTTTTTATTTTTATTATTATTATTATTATTCTCCCTTGTTACGTTCTTGATTTTTTGTGCTCTTTTTTCCCCTTATCAATATTATACATATCGTCATTATGAGTAGACTAGTGCTTACCAGAATTTGGTTATGAAAATGTCTCTTCTTCCACTCATATTGTTATTACCTTTATCTTCATTTGTACTGTCTTTTTATAAGCTTTATCTTTGATTGACGTCTGTTTTGGATTTTTAATACCTTTGGTTGTGGGGAAATCTTAAAGCATTTGAAACTTGAAGATGACCGGACATTCCTGTTCGATAATTGTTGCTATTCTGACGGGGAAGAGATCACTGAAGACTAACAAGGTAGCCAAAGAAAAAACAAAAGATGACTGATTGTTCTCTTTTGTTGTTCTAGTCTTCTAGATAATATTTTCTTACTTGCAGGCTTCATTTTCATTTCACTTGTCGTTTCCATGCTTCCTATGTAGTTAATCATAGACTTATTTCAAATGCATCCTCATTTTTAAAGTTTTTATGATAAAAGTAGAGTAGTAAATGATTGATTGGTCAACATTTTCTTTTTATCCAATTGCCAGAACTTTAAAGGGGATAGAAACTTTTATGCTAGACAATCATCTATTTTAATTATGGATAAGTTTAGTAAGTGATCAAAATACACGAATTGCATTCCTCAGGCACAAAACATGAAACGAATGAAAATGAATCATAAAAAAATAAAAAGGAAAAAAAAAGAATTTACAGGCTATTTGAACAAAATTTAGAAAAACAAACCTAAATAACGAAGAGAAAATAATGAATCCCACCGAGACCTTAAAAAGAAAAAATACAGAAAATAGAAAAATAGCACGCATGAATATCATTTTAAGAAAAAGAAAAAAACATAGAAAAGAAAACTTTAGCATGCATGAAATATAAACCACCATGAACACTTCTAACTAAGGTTGATTACGGTTCGATTTAAGTCGGTATTAAGTTAAGAATTAGAGCATCCCCAACAATCATCCCTATTTTACTCCATATTATATTATAAACAATTCAACTCCTTATTTTAACTTATATCGAAAAATGTGCATACTCCAACAACACTCTTTATTTCACTCCCTATTTCATTTTTTTATTAATAAATCCACAAGTCAATTTCTTTATACATAAATTTATAATTTCATTTCATTTACTTTATATAAATTTTTTGCTGCTAAAAAAATAATCTTTTTAAAAATATTAAAACAAAATATTATTATTATTATTGCAATATCATTTCTTTTACTCTTTATAAAATTTTTACTACTAAAAAAAATATAACCTGATATAAAATATTATGACAAACTATTATTATTATTATTATACTATAATTTTATTTTTTTTACTTTACACAAAATTTTTATTACTAAAAAAATAGTCTAATTTAAAATATTATAAAATAATATTTTAATAATAATATAGTAATTTAATAATAATAAATTTTTGATTAATAATAATAATTTAAAAAATGAAAGAAATGAAAAAAGAAGAATAAAAAATATTAAAATATTAAATAAGGAGCCAATCTCTCTCTTTAAATTTAAGGAGAGAGAAATTGGCTCCTAAAAAAAAATAGAGAAGTAGAATAAATAAAGTGTTTGTTGGAAGATGAATAGTATGATATGACTATTTATTTTTAATAAAAAAGGTATTTAGAGAGTCTATTGGAGATGCTCTTAGTACCGTATTAAATTAAAATTTTCGGTACGATTCTCGTCTTAATTTCTAACAGTCCGTTTGGTTCACGAATTTGTAATCCTTAGAATTACTTTAAATCCTAAATTTAATTAAACCACAGTATTACTTATCTTAAACTTTGTTTGCTTTAAAAATCTTAATCTATAGTATTAAGTAATCCTACTTTTATAATTCTATGTTTGGTATGATAGATTAATAAATGGAATAAAAAGTTAGACTATTTTTAGAAATAAAGTGTTATAAATGATGAGATTAGTAATCCCACTAGATAAAACTTACTAAAGACATGTGGGAGCTAAGTTTTAGATAACACATATCCCATGGATTAGCTAAGCCTTTAAAATTATTAAGTTCAACCTGAATTATAAGTACCAAATATAGTATTATTTACTAATTCTATAGCTTAATTAAGCAATCTTATGTATGTACCAAACGGACTGTAAATTCTTTATAGTACAGTATTAAAATAGTTCGGTATTTCTAGGATATATTATTAAAATAATTCGATACTTTTACGATATATTATTAAAATAATTCGGTATTTCGATTTAATCCGATATTTCTGAGTGCTTTGCTTATCTCTAAATTTAAAATTTGAATTTTAATAGGTGTTATTAAAACTTTTATAATTTGATATATCATATATAATTTGTCATAATAATGTATCTAATTGATATATATAATGAATTTAAAGTTTGAATTTTAATAGATTTTATATATATCAATTAATATATATATATATATAAAATTGATATTATGTTAAAATTTAATACTTTCATATTAATTCAATACAGTTTAATTCGGTATAGTTCTGAATTAAAATATGAGATAAAAAAACAGTATTATAATTTTCAATACAGTTTGAGTGATGCGATTCTCATCTTAAATCTCAAATTACAGTATTTCGATTCGATGCAGTATTACCAAATACCGTGCTCAGCCTACCTCCAACCTCTATTAATTTCCCAAAAGTATAATAGCCATATTCAACTCAAAGGCAATGCATGAACCATGGAATAAAAAAACACAGAAAATAAACACTAATCAGTATAATGTTTTCTACAGCAAATTTTTTTTAAAAAAGTAAATATATGGTCTTGAAAATCAAAAGAAGATGATAAGCTACATATTGGCCTTCACAAATAGAAGGTGGAGAACACCTAATTGAAAGGTAAATTTGGTAACGATTGAAATAGCCAATTCGAAACCTAGCATTTTGATAAAATAAAAAAAATGAAAATGCCGTAGATAATTCTGATGACCCGAAGCAAACTCAGTATCCTCTGTTGATTTTCCATCAGGGAAGGTAATTTCAGAAGAGGCAAAAGCAAATCAAAGAAGAAAAACAAACATGTAAAGAGAAAGAGATCAATGTGTAACGGCGCAGACAAAGAGAGAGAAGAGAAAAGAAGAAAACGAGTAGGGTTTGTGCGGAAGTAAAGGCCTCATACTGCATAAAGATATAGATGTAATTGTCAACAATAGACACACCAAACGACGTAGTTTAAATAATGTTATTACATGAGAAAGCGCAGTAAGGTAAATTATTAAACAAATAAGAATGATGTGGTTTTGTGTATTTGAGTTGCGTGCGAGATGGAGACTAGAAGACAGTTTACTCACGTGCTGAAAGTCTAAAAGAAGATGCGTGAAATGACTGTATCCCCCTAACAATACGGCATCGTTTTTGTTGTTGGGTTGAAGGCGAGGTAGGGATGAAAAGGTCATTAGGTTAAACGCTAAAAGAGATAAAATTACCCGTACTGTTCATCCGCGCAAGCCTTTTATTATATTAGTATTGATTCTTTGTAAAAAATTAATGCTTAATAGCAAAAAAAAAAAAAAAAAAAAAAAAAAAAAAACCTCTAAAGTTCCAACACTTCTTTCAAAAAAAAAAAAAAAAAACTTTAGAATTTATCAATTCTGCATCTTCAAATTTCATATCAATTTTATAACAATTCAATATCAGGATTAAAAAAAAAAAATTTGAAGTTGCAACACTCTTTAAAAAAAAGATAAATTATTATTTCATCCATAAAATTTGATCTAATTAATTAATTTATCATATTTTTTTTGAAAAAATAACTAATCAGTGAATTTTGATTTTGTTAAATTAATTAGTCATTTCATTTAATTTTTTTAAAATTTCATTAAAAATTAAAAAAAAATAGAAAAACACTTAAAAACACCGTCACCGTCACTGTCAACATCTTTTAATTAATTTTTAATTAAAAAAAATTAATCGAAAAGTAAAGGAAAATTAAAATCAACAACCATTATCATTATAAGTTGCAATAATGAATCCAAAAACAAAGCAAATTGCAGTGAATTTGCAAAGCAAAGCAAAATGCTTTCATGCAGTGAATTTTGCTTTTGCGAGCAAGTGATGGCCGAGAAGAAGCCATAGAATTTACCTTGCAATAAGATCTCTTAATAGAAACTGGCACAAACCTTAGGCGGTTGTTGAATTAGAAAATTTAAGTGTAAATGAGAAGTATGTCAAGTCTTTTTATACGTTTCTAAGGGTAAAAATTGATGAAAAGGTTAATTTGTTGACATAATTAAAATTGAGGAATTGATTAGTTAATTTCTCAATTAATTAGATCAAATTTTAAAAAATAAATAGTAATTTACCAAAAAAAAAAAAAAAAACAATAAATAAGACCTAACTCTTTAATTGTATATCAATTTATGAGGGCTCCTGCGTTTTGGGTTAGGCATCTGGAATCTGGGTTCTGCTCAGTGATTTGTTTTTTTTTGGCTGGAGTTTTTATATGAGGCGTGCTTTCCTTTTGGCCTCAGCATGCTGTTGTGGCTTAGTTCACGTTAGCAAGTATGTTTCTCAATTTACACATACATTCAAGTTCAAATTTGAATTCCTAATGTTATCTCCTATGTAAAACCATATATAGTGAAACTTTTTCCATAGCCTATCATTTCACATGATTAATTTAATATGATTGATAAGTATTTTTATTTATCTATAACACTTTGTTTAGGAGGAGGTAAGGTAAAATAATGTTTTATAAGTAGAGGTGGCAAATTCCACCCAAACTCATTTATTCATCTTAATCTACCCATATTATATGGGTATGGGTAATAAATCAATAATATATAAAAGATAAATTGATTATAAAAGGGTAATAAAAAAATCACCATCATTTATATGGGTTAGATCACATTGAGTATGGATACTCACTAATAAACAATTTACACAGTAAATCTCTAAATCAATTCTAGAAGTGTTAAATGGATGGAGCAAGAGAGATTGGGTCTATTGGATATAAAGGCATATCTCAATCAAAACGATACGAGAACAAAATGTCTCCTCCCTTCATGGTGGGATGCTAGTGCTACTCCGATCATTGATTGTTGCTCCTGGGAACGAGTTAAGTGTAACAACAACATCATGACCCAAGTGGTGGAGCTCTCTCAATAATATGAGGCCCCATAAAGAACTTATGCCTCTGAAATTTTTAAATGTGTCTTTCTTCCTTTTCATGAGCTTCGCTATCTAGACTTGTCAGCTAATGGGTTTACTGGTTGCCACAACGATCATGGTACATCCTTAATTTTCTTTTTCATCATCTTAATTTTAGTTAAAGTAGAAATTCCAAATGAAATTTATTGAATTTGAAGCAATTTTCAAATTAAGTTTCGTTTTTTTATTTTTTTGCCATATACCATGGGCTTAATTGGATGAAATTGCCTAGTATATTGTTGATGTTAATTAGAATATGAAATATTTATTCCCAATTTCAATTAGGACTAGTTTGATTCATTCAAAGTTTCAGGTTTTGAGAAGTTCCCCAATTGATTATGTATAGTGACTAAAATGATTATGTTTTTGTTATGTAAGTCTTTCATTTATGAAAGAAAAAAAAAACAAAGAAATTATCTATTAAAAATAATTAAAGTAACAATAATTGGGTAAATGGATGGGTATAAATTTATGTGGGTTATATGAGTTTGGATATCTATATAAATCTTAAATGGGTCATTAATGGATAAATTAGTAATTTAAAATTCACCCTATTTATACCCAACTCACACCCACCCAATATAAGGTATGATTTTGGAAAGTAAGGTTTTATATGGTTTTGAAAACTTTACAATTTTTATTATTTGGAAGAAATGTATGGTAAAGTAAGATTAGTTATAGTTATCATCATATGTTAGGGAGGAAAATTTAGTAAAATAAGGTTCATAAATATCCTCCTGAATAAATGATAAACAAAACAATTTGACAAATATCCAAATTTATTATTATGTTATTTTTTAAAAATGTTTATATTATTAAGAGAAAATTTAAAAATCATCAAACAATCAAAATAAATGATTAATTAAAGAAATAAAAATTCATAGATATTAATATATTATTATAAATATAAAAGTAACATAGAATAATAAGTATTAGATCAAATTTCGGCTTTAATCAATTGATTCTTTTAAACTGTTAGCTTACAATTCATATTTAATCAATTAATTATTTTGAACTAAGCAACTGCTATCAAAATAAAGAAAATAAAACAAAACATAAGAAAATAATACAAGAAGAGGAAAAAACTTAAAATTAAAGTTTATCTTTGCAATTATATGTATTCCGCTCCGAAATATATATATATATATATATATATATTACAAGAAAAAAATATGGAAATAAGTGTTAGCTCAAAATTTGACTTTAATCAATTGATTATCTTAAACTGTTAGGGTTAATTTTACTCGTCGTCCTCAAACATATGACTAACGCACTTTATGATCCTCCAATTAAAAAACATTGTATAAATATCCTTAAACTATTACTATCAGAAACTTTAAAGCCCTTCCATCCAACTTTTCGTTAGAATTCTAATAGAAAGCTGATGTGATAAGCTAGCTAAGCATTTTTATTTTAATTTTTTTATGCCATGTCAGCCCTATCCAAGCTCTCTCTCCCTCCCTCTCTCTTTCTAAATTTTCTTTCACTTTCTCTCTAGCCAAACTGAAACCCATTTGTACTTAGAAACTCCATAATTAAATTCCATTTTGATGTCAAAGATATTGTTCAACACCAAAACCACCCTGCAAATACTTTACCCAATAACAAATTAATTACACAAATCAAACTCAAAACTCAATTTTACAAGCTAAATTTTTTCTTCGAATAATCAACAAAACAGATCTTCGCAAATTCTAACTGGTATCAAAGCTACTTCTACAAATGATTTTGATGAACAAAAGAAACTCATGACACCGACAATTAATATGTCTGATCATCATAATTTTTGATCCATCACAAAAATCATATCTATTGATCATCTTCAACAGAAATCAACATATCAGAGTAAAAAAAAAAAAAAAAACAAACAGAAAATGTAAAAAACTCAGATCGAGCAAAAGAGTAAGAGAGAGAGAGAGAGAGAGAGAGAGAGAGAGAGAGATGACTGCCAAACCTGATCCACCCATTTTCGACCATCGGTGGCCAACACTGCTCCACTTGAAACCACCGCCAATCGAAACTTTTCGATGTCGATTTTGACCACTCCTGAACTCCTTTCCCAGCGATTTTTACATGGCTGAGATCGTCTCCTCCCAAGCTTCATTTCTATACCCGCCAAGTCACCGATCCATCACTAGAATATCATATTGAAAAAGTGGCCACTAAAAATTTCTAGGCCTATTCCAGCCAAATGCTGGCGAGAAAAGGTGAGTGGATGGGATTTTAAGCTTCAGCACATCGAGCTGATTCCAATGGTATTCTCCTCTCATCCAGAGCCCTCTCCGACGCCGGCAACCTTTATTGTTGATTGGTGAAGCGAAAGAACATAGCAATAAAAACATCATTAAAATCAAACACTTAATAGTCGCTGCCTTTGCCCTCACTTCCTCTATTATCACAAGTTTAAGCACCAAACAACAAAGAGATACTGAATAAAGAAAACAACAAAAATAAAATGGCGCTGTCTGTGGAAAACGTTGGCTGATCTCTTTGTTGATTCAAAATAACAATGACTCACTTTGATGCAAATAGTTCTCCAAGCCCTACTCACTCTCAACAATCACCTCCTTCGCCTGTAAACACTTAAACTCCTACAATCATAGACCTAAATGCCTCCCTACAATCTCTTAGCACATTAATCGCTCAGCAGACCCCTTCAGGTCCTAATATTACTCCTTATACTGCCTCAAACCCAAACCTCACCCCTGCACTATAACTTTTGAATGCTCTTGCCTCTGCCATACAGGTCATTTAGCAACAGCAACAAACACCTCCAGGTCAAACAATAAGTGTTGTCCTTGAAACAACCAGGAGGGGAATAACACGACAACTAACTTTTGAGGACCAGACTGGGAGAGATCCTATGTTGACTGGAAAACCAAACAATGATAAGAGGAGGAGAAAGAGTGAGATCAGAAGTAGTAAATGCAGATAGAGGAGACCTATCTATAGAGGAAGAAGAGGATGTTGAAGTACCTCTACCTAGGAGGGAATGTGTGCATGGACATGATAAAGGAGGGCATAATAAAGAAGATCGATACCTACATCATCATAATAGGAATGATGTAGAGTGGAATAGTCAAAGGAATGATAGGAAAAAGGGTGGATCAAGAGAGAGAGACGATCTTGAAAGATACTCAAGAAGAAGGGTACATAGAAGTGATAAATTCGACTATGGTTCCTCCTCACATAGAGGGGGTCAGGGCGGACAAGAGGCAACAAGCAAAGGAGAAGATGTGGAGATGAGAAATAAGTTGAATAAGTTTTTGGAGGAGTTTAATAAAGATAGAAATCAGAAGGGGATAGATAAGAGTCTGAAGCTAGCCCTCAAATCTTCTTTTGTCAAATCCATCATTGATTATCGTATGCCCAGTAAATTCAAACCACCTTCGCTGAAAAAGTATAATGGTCAAGCAGACCCAAAAGTCCACATCATAGATTATAAGTATGCCATCGAACTCCAAACAATGAGTGATGAAGCACTATGTCGAGCTTTTAGCAGTTTCTTGGAGGGAGCTGCAACCAGATGGTTTGAGTCATTGGAAGAAGAAAGTATTAACTCTTTTGGCCTACTGGCTACTGCCTTCATGCATCATTTTGCTTCAAGTATTCCAGTTGAGAGAAGGACACAATATTTGGAATCAGTAACACAAAGAGAAGAGCCTGAGTATGTATATTGCAATGGGTCGAAGGTCAATACAGAAAGATCTAATGAGAGTATCCTTCACACTCCGCATGCAGACCCTTTTATTATTCAGGCAGTTATTACTAATTATGTAGTAAAGCGGATCCTAGTTGATGACAGAAGCTCAGTTAACCTGTTGGCAGCTAAGGCTTATGCTAAGATGGGGTTTAAAGAGAGTGATATGGAAGAAGTAGGTAGTCCAGTTCGCACTCTAGACGAAACAAAAATCCTATCTGGGAAAGTGGTGAAGCTGCCATTCACCATTGGAACTGCTCTTGATAGTGTGACAGTAATGGCCACATTCGTGGTAATTAGAGTGAAGCTTTCCTACAATGTTCTGCTTGGTAGACCACTATTGTATGAGCTTGATGCCTCTACCAATGTAAGACACTTGAGAATTATTATTTCCAAGCCAGATAGAAGCAATTTTTGTGTGGGACACAGGAACGAAGCAAATCCAAACAGGATAGCAAGAAAGCGAAGAGAAGTTCAGCTGTGGTGTAAGTCGAAGAGGTAGCGATAATGGAAGCAGCCACCTATACTCCAGAATAGTGAATTGAGCCAGTCAAAAAGTTAGAGAAATTTATGGTAAAAGAAGAAGAACCAGAAAAATTCTTGTTGATTAATTCCTCTTTGGAAGAAAATAAAAAATGTCTAGCCTATCAGTTTTTAATGGCAAATGTTCTTAGTTTTGCCTGGTCTTCGGCAGAGATGGGAGGAGTAAACCCTGAGGTGATGACTCATCAGTTGAATGTAAATCCTACTTACAGACTAGTCAAACAAAAGAAAAGATGTTTCGGTCCAGAGCGACAAGCATTGATTGATCATGAAGTAGATAAATTAATGAAGGCAAGGTTCATAAGAGAAGTCCAGTACCCAGACTGGTTAGCAAATGTAGTACTGGTGAAGAAAGCAAACGGATCCTACAGAATGTGTGTGGACTTCACAGACTTGAATAAAGCATGTCCTAAGGATTCTTTCCCTTTACCCATGATAGACAAGTTGGTAGACTCCACAGCAGGGTATGGCTTTCTATCTTCTCTTGATGCGAAGCAAGGATATCACCAGATCAGAATGCACTCAAATGATGAGGAGAAGACCTCATTCATAACATAAAAGGGTATCTTTTTGTCACGACTCTTTGAGCCATGATTGTCCTAGGGCATAGGGAGACATAAGGTCACCTAAACCCGTAGAACCCTTTATTACTTATTATTAACTGCCATTAATTACCAAGTTATCATTACCCCGGAATCGAAACCATAATTACCATTCTTTAATATCCAACATCACATTAAACATTTATGAAATACTCAATTTTCTACTTAACACCATTTACATGCTTTTACTTTTGAATTCCATTTTCCATCAATTTAAGCGCAGTTGACTTTAATATCTTAAATGCTTGGACTATAGCATCATTATATAATATCACATATCATGCATACGATATTCTAATTATATCATTATTACAAACTTTTAAAATTCATGGAGCTCTAGAGTGAAACTTCCAAATATACATTCATACCACATAATCAAAATAGCAGAGCAATTTCCAAGTGAAAGCTAGAACTTGGAATTTACTTTCCTGGCCTATCAACTGGTCCTGAAAAATAAATAATAACTAAGGAGTGAGACAGAGCTCAGTGAATACATAATACATAATAAACAATATTTGAAAAAATAATAATGGTTTCCTTTTTGACAACAACGATGTTAATCAAAATCAATCTTATGAATAAATTTTTCATATTTATAGCAATAATATAACTTTTAGCATAAATCATTCACTTTCTTGGAAACAGTATGTGTAATATCCGAGATATCCATAGCCTATTTGAGCTATGAAATGATATAGAATATATGTATTCTATATATAGTGCATGATAGCAATCATAATGGGAATGAATCGATGCATTTGTTCATGTTGTGTGTATAGTGCTTGGTTTGGATTTTTGATTGTTGTATGAATTTTTATATGTTTATTTTGATTGAAAGGAGTAAGGTATCAATGTTAATAGTGTATATTATGATATGGGAAGTGATATAAAATTTTTCTAGTGAAAAAGGATATTACGGAAAATTTTACGATTCGAAAATTTTCTCGGTTGGGCCTTAAAAGGAGTTTTTGGGTTTCCAAGCCCAAGATGAGGTAATGGCCGGCCCCTTTAGTGTTTAAGTTAGTAGAATTATGTTTTTACTAAGTTATTTGGTGATTATTAGAAAGGCAAATGGTG
>CATKHJ010244898.1:0-12113 GCA_949750685.1 Vernicia montana
TGATTTCTGCTTCAAAAAATATACCCAGGTTTTTCTTGAAAAATCATCAATAAAAAGAAGGAAATAGTTATTTTTACCGAGAGAGCTTGGACTAATTGGTCCACACACATCAGTATGAATGAGTTTTAGTGGCTTATTGGCTCTTGTGTACGATTCTTTTGGAAAGCTATTCCTGAATTGCTTCCCAAGTAAACACCCTTCACAAAATTGATCAGGATGGCTGATGTGGGGTAGTCCTTTCACCATTATCTTTTTAGATAACAGTTCCAAGCTTCCGAAATTGAGATGCCCAAATCGAAGATGCCATAACCAAGATACATCTTTCTAGCAAGCTTTCATACACTTTGCAACATCATTTTGAATATTTAAAGAAAATAATATATTCTTTGACATTTTTACTTTGGCTATCAAATTTCCTCTGTCATCTCTTATAAAAAGACTACAATCTTTCAAGTGAATATTATAGCCCTTTTCTAAGAGTTGTCCCAAACTCAAAATATTACATGTCATATTAGGCACATAATAGACATCGGAAATTAACTGATGACTGCCATCTTTGGTGCGAATAAGAATGTTACCTTTTCCTTTTACTGATATCTTTGAGTCATCTCCAAAAGAAACATTTCCAGTCACTGATTCGTTGAGCTTTATAAAAATACTTTTTCTTCTACACATATGGTTGCTTGCACCAGTGTCGAGGTACCAAGTATTTTCTTGATCTCCAACATCGTCTCTGCAGGCTAGTAGCATTGTCTCCTTCTCTTCGGTTTTTGCTTCCGCATAATTTGTGTTTTCTTCGACCTTACTGCTGGGAGCTCTACATTCTGATGCATAATGTCCATAATTCTGACAATTATAACATTGAACTTAAGATTTATTGTACCTCGAATTTGAGTTGCCTCTCCAACGGCCTCTTGTTGAATTTTCACATTTCTCATAGTTGTTGAAGTTGCCATTGTTAGAACTCCAACCTCTTTCACGACCGTGACTTCTACCTCGTCCACGGCTTCTTCCTTTACCTCAGCCATGTTGGCTTTTATCATTGCCTTGGCTTTCATGCATATCCTTGACTTGTAGCTTGAGGAGTTGCTCAGTGATCCCTTGCTTCTTCTTATGCTTCTCTTCATATGCTTGCAAAGATCCTTGGAGTTGCTCGATCGTCATTTCTTCTACATCTTTGGTTTCTTCAATTGTTATGACAATGTGCTCAAATTTGGGATCCAATGAACGGAGTATCTTTTCCATTATTTTTGCGTCTTCTAGCTTTTCACCATTTCTTTTCAGTTGATTAGTAACAATTGCTACTCTTGAGAAATAATTTGAAATTGTTTCAGATGTTTTCATGTGTAAGGATTCAAATTCACCTCTTAAAGTTTGGAGACGAACCTTCTTTACTTTTTCGACTCCTTTGTAAGAGATCTGTAGCTTCTCTCACACTTGCTTAGCGGATCTTGTATCCGAGATCTTCTCAAAGCCATCATCATCTAAAGCTTGATAAATTAGATAAAGAGCTTTCTTGTCCCTCTTTCTTGAATCCTTTAAAGCTGTCTTTTGATCTTGTGTAAGAGCATCTTCATTTCTGGCTCATTATAGCCTTTCTCTACAATGTCCCAAACATCGTGTGCACCAAGGAGAGCGTTCATTTTGATATTCTAATTGTCGTAATTGTTATTGTTGAGTGTTGGAACTTGGAAGGATGCCACACCATTTGCCATATCTCCAAATATAGAAAGAATTTGTAAAATTCGACCACACGGATGGATCCGGAACGTCGAAAAACCTTAAGATGAACTTAGACCGAAAAGTCAAACTTTTGGTCAAAGTCAACGGTCAAAGTCAACTATTAAAAAGTCAACAGTCAACGGCTTAACAGCTTGGTCAGATGGCTCGGTCAACAGCTTCACTCGGTTTGAATCAGATCAACTCAGTGAGTCAACTCAGTTATCTGGGCAGCAAATTTCCGGCGGACGGTGGCGACGTGTCGGAGCTCCGATCAAGATGATTCCGACGGCGTTGGATTCGTCTTTTCAACAGCTTCGATTTAATATGCTACACTCTATATTTCCAACAAGCTCTGATACCATTATGTTGGAAAGAATGAAAATCAAAATAAAAAATAATAAAAAATTCTAACTCTCAACAACAGAATTTATGCAACTATCTCAAATCTTATTACTGAATTTCTTTTTCTTTTCTTTCTTGATGATATATTGCAGAGAGGGAGGGGGTATTTATACTAATGATAAACTAATACAAACCACACAATTATATCAAACAAACACCTAACTTACACTTAACACATTCATAATAACCATATACGTATAACTATAATTTTTAACAATCCATCTAATCTTACACCAGCTGTAATCTTCAACTAACAATATCAGAAGCTTCTTTAGGCTGGGCTCTAATCTTGGGTTGAGTTTTTCATTAATATTGGGCTATAACACATGTTTATATTTCAACACATTCTTCACCATGCCAATTAAGTTAAACATTTACAAAATCATGTTTCATGAATGCTCTAGACATAAATAAAATATAAGCATTTCTATATTCCCAATTTGGCTAACCAATCTTAACTAGTTCTTAACTAGATTATAAGAAAATGAAGGAACTTTGTAATCTGATGTATCAACTGTTCTCCTTTTTAACAGCTTCTCAATGATGTTTTAAGGTTATGCCCTTGGCTATCTATTCCAAAATATTTATTTATTGTGTCAATGAACTTCTAAAGGCATCTTTTCAACCAACATATCTAAATCCAGTAACACACAGAAGAAACTATCAAGCAGCAGTACTTGAGACAAGAAGATATACCCCCAATAAGTAGGCATTACTAGGAAGTTTGGCAAATCTGTCTTCTCAGGTGAAAAAGGAAATATCTATCAAAATAAAGAAAACAACTTACAAAAACTTATGGAAAAAGTTTGCAATTGAGTTTGCTGCTCATATCAAAAGTACTAAAAAAGGAAATACCAAGAACACAATGAATTTGAAGTATAACAATCTAAGTGAAAAATAACTATAATTATTCTTTTGCATATGACTTATAAGCATCCAAGGCATTGATGTAGTCCAACACGTAGGTTTTGTTTGATAACATGATTCAACACTGAAATTAAACTTTTAAGCACTTTTAATTTTAAGTTTGATAATATTTAATTAAGCACTAATAGAGTATATATTAGTTTACATATAATTCTAAAACCTTAGGATTTTAGAAAATGGAACACCAATAGCCAGAGGCTTGGGCAACTTGAAGAGCTTAAGAGGAAATTGTTGCAAAAGATGAAAAGTTTAAAGAAGATGTTAGCTTTGTTTTTCCTCAACTAAAGTCTCTAAAACTTGGAATTTACAACAACTAAAGAGTTTCTACCCGGAGAGACATACTATAGAATGGCCTGAACTGCAGAAGTTGAAGATGAATCACTGTGGCAGATTGAAGATTTTTGCTTGAGAAAACACATGCATTTAGGCAATCAGGCATTGATTGTACTCAACTCAATGCATATGTTACATTGTTATACTTTGAGCTTTGAACAGGCTGTCCTCTATTATTGCAGAATGCACAAAGTTTTTATTTTCTAAAATTTGATTCACATCTTATTCAGTTTACTAATAATCATAAAATCTTGAACTATATATATAAACCATCAAAACTCTGTTACCCTGCTCACAGGTTAGAAGAACTATTAAGGTAACACATGTAATCAGAAAAAGAAATATGAATTCAAGTGCTAAAACCTTAAGGATTTTAGAAAATAGAACACCAATATAAATCCAGTGCTAAAACTCTTGAAAACTCTATATATCCATAAATTTATCCTAATAAGGCTTCCACAATCCTTAAGCATTTGAACTCCTCATTCATTTCCAAAGATTCTTTATAGATTATGAGGAGCATAGCATTCCCATTTGATATCTAGTTTTATTCATTTCTTTTCCATGAAATCTTATTCAGTGAATGATATAGCAACATCCATGCTAATTATCTGTTTTAGCCTCTTCCTTCCATCTTCAAGTTAATCAGGCATTTGTTTTATTATTAATTAGGGTTGATCTGTGTTCGAACTCACAAATTCACGGTTTTGAAACAACTCCAGTATTACTAAACAAAACTCACAAATATTAATTAGGTAAAATTTTGAAGTTAAATAAGTGATTTTCAAAGATAATTTAGTGGGACAATTTTAAATCTTAGTTGTTTACATTATTAAAAGAAGTACAAGGCTTTGTTGCCATATAGTACATTATATAACACAATCTATTTCTGAAATTTAGAAGTGCAAAACAATTAATGGATTTTTTAACTTCATATATATTTTATCTCACATACATATATTTAGAATGCCCATGTATCAGGATGAAGATCATTGAAGTCCCATAACTCTGGTTCCAACTCAATTTCGCTTGTCGATCCATTGATAAATCTGTTTAATCTCTCAGTTACCTTTGCAGCTCCAAAACTGTAATCAGTTTCCCTCATCTGCACAAGAAAATAGCCCAAAAAAACTCAATCAATTATCAAATTTTTATATACAAAAACAAATTGGAATCACAAATTATTAGTAGTAGTAGTAAATATGATAATATATATAGTTAATTAATTACCTGTGCATGTATAACATGGTAAATTGAATTAGCAACAACTGAAAAACTTGCACTAACAATGTCTACATTTTCTTCTTGAAGAATTCGAATAATCTCATAGAAAATGAACTGATTATCTAACCCACTTATCAAAACTATCTCTAGAGCAGAACCCGTTTCTCTGATTTCTAATTGAGGTGTTCTTGTTGATGTAGATTCATAAGAACTAGTGCAACTAGAAAATGATCTTTTTTTTCTTGATAAACTTTCTTTCTTTTCTTGTGCTTTCTTCAACTTTGCCTCGAGACTTTTTATATAGTTTATAGCTTCATCAATCTGATCAGGCAATGGCAATGCTTCCTGTAACCAAAATCATAGAAATTTTCATTAGAATTCTTGCACTTCATTAATTCATTTCTCATTTTGTTAATTAATTAGTTCAAGAAATAAACAAGAAAGTGACAAATAAACACTTGCACCTACAACATTTAGTTTTTGGTGTATCAGAAATTTTCATGAAAAAGAGGACTCTTAACCTTCTGTTTTACAAGACAAACATTCAATTATAAATTAAATTACTAGTCTAATAGTTTACACATGCAATATCACTGCATCTGATTCTTAAAATCGATGAAGATTTCAAAATTTGAAATTTTCAATTATAGCATTACGAGTCAAATACTTGATAATTAAATTGTTAGCTAGATAGCATTAATTAAGCAATCATATAAGAAAAACCAAATCATGGGTTTTCTTTTTTTAAATCTTTTCTTGAAAAAACCCAAAACCAGAAAGAAAGTAAAATGTAAATGTTTAGACTTTAGAGAGAGAAAGAAGAAGAACCTTAGAAGTTTGTTTAGGTAGCAGAGAATTGAGGTTGGAAAAAAGAGTCTTCATTTGATTTCTTCTATTTTTCTCTATAACTTTTCTTTCTGTTTTTGTAGAAGAAGAAGAAGATTGATTATTATGAAGCATATTCTTCATTCTTGAAGAAGACTTATTATTAGAACCCATCTCCATTATTGACCTTCTTAAGCTAACAGCAACGTCTCCCATGAAAAAAAAGCCAAAATGTAAATGGATGAAGATGGTATTTGAATTTCTTTGATTCTCTCTTTATATAAATATACAATACATCTGAAAACAAATCATACAAAAAAAGCCAAACAGCCAAAAAAGCAACGAGTGAGGCTATGAATAATACGTCAGCTAGTGAACGTCAAGTAGCATTCATCAGCCACCATTTTGGACTGTTATGGTTTTATTTCACATGCCTTTATTCATTTGATTCTATTGGAGGCAAAAACTTTTTTTTTTTTTTTCAATTAGTTTAATTTCTTGAATTATTTATACTCCCAGATTATATTTTTTCATTGGACGAGTTATACTGAATTTTTTTTTTATTTAATTTATACATTCAAAAATTATTTATTCTAAAGATAAAATTTTATTCCATAAAATGAAAAGTAAGTTAATTTTATTCTTGTAATCTTTTATTTTTTTATCAATAATATGTTGAGAGATAGTAATGATACTAGTGCTAAGGAAGTATCAGTTTAGTTGTAATGTCTGGATGTGAAACAAAATAAATGAGAAAGAGAGAGAAAAAGTGTAAGAAAAAGATAGAAAATGAGAAAAAAAAATTAGGAAAAAAAAATTAGGATGTGAAAAAAAATGATGAAGAAAAAATAAAATTCTTTTTATGCTTTTTTTTTACGCATTTTACCGACGGTTTATCGATTAAAATTTTATAGGCAAATTTTTCAAATAAATATTTGGATGGAAATTTCCCTCCAAAATTTTTATTTTCTGATGGATTACCGTTGGTAATTAATTTTTTTTAAAAAAAACCTTTAGTAAAAATTTGAAGTAAAATTTTCCACTAAAATTTTAATTTCCCGACGAAATAGTCCATAAGTAATTATTTTTTATTTTTTCAAAAAAACTTTAGTAAAAATTTAGAGAGAAATTTCCCTCCAAATTTACATAAATTACCGACGGAATATTCCATCTGTAATTATTAAAAAATAAAATCTCATAAATTTTTTTATATAAATTTACCGACTAAAATTTTAGTCGGTAAATTAATATCAAATTTTATTTTTTAATAATTACCAACGAAATATTTCTGTCAATAATTATTTAAAAATTATTTTTTATAAATTACCAACTGATATTCGGTCGGTAATTATTTTAAAAAAAATTCATAAATTTTTTTATATGAATTTACCGACTAAAATTTTTTCGGTAAATTGTTACCTATTTATCAACGGAATATTTCCGTTGGTAATTATTTAAAAATTATTTTTTATAAGTTACCGTTGTATGAATTTACCGATTAAAATTTTAGTCTGTAAATTAATACCAAAAAATTGTGAAATTTTATTTTTTAATAATTATCGACATAATTTTTTCGTCGATAATTATTTAAAAATTATTTTTTATAAATTACTGACAGAATATTCTGTCGATAATTATTAAAAGATAAATTTCATAAATATTTTTATATAAATTTACCGATCAAAATTTTTATCGGTAAAATAAATTTACCGACTAATATTTTTGTTGGTAAATTATTATCCATTTACCAATAAAAATTTTAGTCTGAAAATTATTACCAAAAAATTATGAAATTTTACTTTCTAATAATTACCGACGAAAATATTCCGTCGATAATTATTGAAAAATAAAATGTCATAAATTTTATTATTTAAATTTACCGACTAGTACTTTTGTCGGTAAATTATTACCAAAAAAATAAAATTTTATTCTTTAATTTACTGACGGAATATTTCTGTTGGTAATTAATAAAAAATATTATTTTTTAATTACCGATAGAAATATTCCGTCGGTAATTATTAAAAAATTATTTGGTATTAATTTACTGACGGAAACAATTGTCAGTGAATAATTGTTAGTTAATCGTTAGTAACCTATCGGTAATTGCTTGTGTCATTTTTTGGCGTCTTATTTAACAACAAAAAGTTATAGTTGGTAAATAATTGTTAGTAAATTGTCGGTAATTACAAAAAAAAAAAAAAATCTCGTATATCGTTAGTATTCCATTGATAAATGATTAAATTTACTGACGGAAATAATTCTGTAAGCAAACTGTGATTTTCTTGTAGTGATTGTTATTAAGGTTAAATATTTTTATTCCTCAAAAAAAAGTTAAATATTTTTTAAATTTACTTTAACATTTATGAAATCAAAACAAAAAAAATAATATACTAATATTTTTTAATAAAAATTAATTTTCATATAAATAATATATTTTGATTAATTATATAACTTATGGGTCAACCAAATAAAAATACTAAAACACAATTAAATGTTGTATAAATCAAGTCATTAAAATATGAAATTTTCCTTTTTTTTATTTTTTAAATAGACTTTGATTAAAATTCCAACTTATAACATCATATTTTAAAGACGATTTTAATACTAAACTAAAATTCATTTTTTTTTTATTTTTAATCACATCAAATAAGTGAATCAAAATAATAAATTATGTATTTCCTAAAATAAAATAATAAATAATTTATGACCAAAAATCAAATATTATTACAAAAATATTATAAAAAATTAAAAAGTGGTTGAATTGAGAAGTATATAAATATGTCCAATAACAACTTAAAATTGTGCCAAATAAAATAATATTCTCTCTGTTTCAAATTAATAGTCATTTTAAGAAGAAAAAAATTTGTTTCAAATTAATTGTCATTTTAAAAATTCTATGCAACATTTCTTATCTTTTTTTTAATTTTATCCTATTAGTGATAGAGTTTTGGTGACAAAAAAAAATGAGTTTTAATAATAAAATAAAAATATATTTATCCATCTTAATTAAGATTGAAACTATTTAATAATTTTTTTAATATATGTACAACCCTTTAAAACGTCTATTGTACGTCTATTATTATAAAACGGACGGTGCACTACATAGTTTTATAAGCACATATATATCAGTCTTTGTTGGAATCATTAAGGACTTGCTTTGTTGGGTCTTTGGGATAATCTTGATCTTAATTCACTGATTTAGCCAACAAAACACGTTTCTAATAAGAAAACATTCACTTCAAATAGAATTGAAATGAGAAGAAAATAATAATTATTCCCTTTAATCCATTACAACAATAATAGTTAATTTCACTAATTGTAATTATGGCATTATGGCAATAAGCATGTTTATTATAGTTAATTGAACCTGCATTTTCGCTTCTTTTACCTCCGTATCAATCAAGATATATAGGAATTTTATCAGCCATAACTTTATAATAATTTAATAATTAAATATTTATTTTATAATACAAAAGGTTACAATTTAAAATTACAATATCATTTTTATTATATTAATTATTTTTTATCATTATTCATTACTATATTTATATAATTTTAATACTTTAGTGTTATATAAAATGAATTTGTTGTATTGAACATTTTCACGAATCACAATGGATACAGTTAAAGGCTAACGCATAATTGAATTAGGTGATAGGCTGAGAGTACAAAGAAGATGATATACTATAGTTTATAAATTTAATTGGTATATACAGTGGTGAAATCAGAAATTTAAGTTATGAGGAGAGAAAATTTATTTAATATTAAATATTTTAAAAATTAGTTTACTATAATAAATAATACATAATTAATGTATTACTATATTTCATTGAGAAATATAATAATAAACATTTGAATAAAAAATATTCATAAAAAATAATTAGATTTAAAATCATAATTTTAATATTCATTTTAAAAAATTACACACTTAATTTTTCAAATTAAAATTTAAAAAGTTAAATATAAGAGGAGATTAAAGATTAAAAAATTATGAAATTATGAGCTAAATATAATAAAAAAGAAACTAAATTTGAAAAATATAAAATTCTTTTAGGAAAAATGTAAAAAAGAATAAATTAAAAATAAAAAATACAAAGAATTTATGAAGTTGTAGGGGATTAAATATAAAAATTAAGTTAAAAATGGCTAAATAAAAAAATTTTGGAGAGCAAATATGAAATAAAATAGTTTATAGGTGAAATATATAAACAAAAATAAGGCTAATGAGACAATATATATATATATATATATATATATATATATATATATATATATTGAACCAATTAAAGGGGACAAGTTCAGTGAAAAAAAAAATTAAAGGAGACAAGTGGGGACTCAGCCCCTTGTATCCGCCTTTGGATGTACAACATGTAGAAGCGAGTAAAACTAAATCAAAATTGAAAAATCAAATTGAATTGAATGGTTTGATTTAATTTTTAAAATAATAAATCCAATTAAATTTTGGTTCGATATGATTTTTGTCAAAAAAAAATTTATTTAAACCGAATCGACCAAAATTTTAATATATATAATAAAAAAAACTATTAAACCAAAAAACCAAAACGAATAAAAAATTTTCAGTTCGGTATCACTATAAATTTCGTTCGATTAGGTTTAAAAAAACTTAATTTTTATTATTTTAGTTTGGTTCGGTTTAAAATCGAACCGACCGAATGCTCACCCCTAACAACATGAATATATGTTTTGATTTTTTTAGAAATAGTCATATTTATATATTTATATTCATGTTGATGCATATATTAACAAAAATATAACTATTTTTTTTTTTAGATATTTGTAATATTTATTAAATTTTTTAAACTTCGAAGAGCCACTCTCTCTCTCTCTCTCTCTCTCTATATATATATATATATATAACTTTGAAGTTAAAAGATCTCTATTAGGACATATTTTGAAATTCTAGCCTTGTGATTTATTTTTTTTTATAAATTGTGAAATTTTTTTTCAATATAATTAGATTTGATTTTTAGGTTCATCATGATGTAAATTCTTATAATAACTAATAAGAATAGAGAAAGTAAAATGTAAGAGTGTAGATAGATAAGAGGAATGGGATCTATTTTATTAAGACTTACCTTATTTTCAAATTTGATATAATTGATTTAAACATAATTAATTTCATATAATTTAATAACATAAAATTTCAATAAATTAAATTTTACTTATAGTAATATATAAAAACTATATAAAATTACAAACAAATTTCATAAAATTCATTTTTATCAAAGAAGCCTAGTTAATCAAATTTCCTACAATAAACTCTTTTTTTTTTTTTTTTTTTCCAACTTTGATGTGCTGAGTGTCTGTCTAATCATGTAAAATCAGTTGCAATATATGCATACCTCACTAGTCATTCATAATCATAATTAACAGTTTAACATGTGATTAATAGTGTTAATCAATAATACCGCAAACTCTTTGTGCCTTGTTTGGCAACTTCCCACTTACAAATTAAGTTGTTTTTGTCTTTTCATAAGTAGCTTTATTTTTTTATTTTATTTTTTTTATAGAGTATTCTTATAACACTAGTTAAAAATAAAATTATTTAAATGAAATTATACAAATTAATTTAAAAAATAAATTATAAAAAAGAAAAGCGAAAATTTTAACCTATGATTGAACTAATTGTAATTATGACTAAATATAATTTTCTTAAAATTATAAATTTAAAAAATTATTAATTATTTAATTTAATATGACTAATTATTTTCTTAAATATTAATTAAGTATATAAGGACACTACTATATATATATATATATATTTTTTTTTTTTTTTGCACAGAATATTTTTTTTTAATTATTATTAAGTATATTCGTAGGTCACTCAATGGGAATCTACTGTACAAATTTCGGCTAAAAGGAAATTGACAAACACAAAGACTTGACTTGAGAGTCGTTCCATTAAAGACAAGACCATGGCAAGGAAGGAAAGCATGTAGTACAACTTACTAGGTTTTATTGTTGACTTTTCTTGCCATTATCTAGTTTTGCTACAAACAAACAGCGGTGGTTACACACGTCACACGTCTTTGTCTCTGTTCTTTTTCATAATTTCATGGAAATTGCTAAAATTGGCACATTTTTTGCTCGAATAATTTCGCTCTTGAATTATATACTTTTTTTTTTTAAATAAAAAAATTGATTCCTGTAGTTCAAAATATCCCATTAGTATTGTAGATAAAAATTTAAAAATGACAAAATTCGATCTGTCTCAAAAGAGAATTCGTTCTCGCCTCAAACTCGATAAAAAATTTATGTATCATCTATTGTAATGGGATGGAAATGAAATTGAGTCTTCCCTCTTCCCTCCACTCAATTCCCTTCACGCCTCGATCTCCGTCTCGATTGTAATGGGATGAGGATGAAATTGAGTCTTCCCTCTTCCCTCCACCTAATCCCTTTCACGCCTCGATCTCCGCCTCAATTCCATAATATATATATATATATATATATATATATCAAAAGAGAATTCGTTCTCGCCTCAAACTCGATGAAAAATTTATGTATCATCTATTGTAATGGGATGGGGATGAGATTGAGTCTTCCCTCATCTCCCCACCCAATCTCCTCCACGTCTCGATCTCCGCCTCGATTCCTTAAAATTAATATATATATATATATATATATATATATATATATATATATATATATATATATAT
>CATKHJ010245066.1:0-12312 GCA_949750685.1 Vernicia montana
CTTCAGGCATCCTCCTTCCTAGAGAACCAAGTTGATTAATGTAATTCTCCTCCATTATTTTGTAATTTAAGTACACTCTAGATGCTCCATGTGTGTGTAAGGGAGAGATATTATTGTGGCCTCATTGGCAATATCGAGCAATTAGTTATATGTTATAATTTATGATATGGAATTATATGAGTATCAAGATATGTTATTGTGAGAATTTATGTAAGTTAAGTATGTATGGAGATTATGAGAATATGTATGTTCAGGCTGAGATCTTGGGGATATGTATGTATTAGATGCAATGATGTCGTATGTGGAAGTTATGTTTATGGGTTCTACGGGTGATCGGTAGCCTTATGCCTACCCATGCCCTAGGACCGTTACACCGCCCGAAGCGGGGTGTGACACTAAACCTTTGGTTTGTCACGCCCTTGGCAAAGCATAGACAAAGAATGATATATTTATATATATTTTGATAATATCATATACTCTCTTCATTTCTTTTTATGTGTTATTTTTTGTTGTTTTATCAAAATTAATAAATAATTAATTACTCTAAATTTCAAGAATAAGATGACTAAATTATCCTTATTAATTATAGAGTAATAGATAATATTTGTATTAATTATAGAATAGATGATAAGGATAAAATTTAAAAAAAAATTAAAATTTTATTGATTTTTTAAAGTGACAGATATTTAAAAAAAATATTTCAAAAAATAACATATAAAAAGAAATAAAAGAAGTATATATTTATTGGCGTCAATGTCCACAGTTTCAAAGTAATTAACTAATAAATTTTTTATTTAAGTGAAATTAAAAGAAGAAAATAATGATTGTAGCCTTGTGGCTTACACATGTTGGCGGTTTGAAACTTTCACCGAATGATTATTGAATTTTGAGTCTTAGGAACTTGACCAAAATAAAATAGTTAGCACACATTTACAGCTTTATTTATTTAGGGTTGGTGCCGCAGTTCAAGGTCCAAAGTAGTTCGGTTAGTTAGGTTGGGTTGACCTTAATTTAATTTGATTTCAATTAGGATTAAAATCAGACCTTATGAGTAATTGAGTCTAAATTTAAATTTTGATTGGAAAAATCGAATTTAAGTTTGAATTGGGTTGAAAATAATTTGATATTGACTCTTTACTAAACTTATAGTTAAATATATATATGGATGATACGAATAAAAAAAAAATACAATCAAAATCAGTCAGAATTTAAAAATTAAAACTCAAATTCAAAACTTAAATTTAAGTCCAAATTCTTTTATTTATTGAATCCAATCCGACTAAGAGCCAATTACTCTATAGACACTCCCAAGTCTCAACTGTTAAATTAATAATAATTGAATATATATTTTTTTTACATGAAAATCATCAAATCTTCTTTTCAAATGCTATTGTACAAATACAAAATAATTGTTTTGTATGGTCAATAATAATTGTTTTTCTTAAAAATACAGAATATTTTTATGAATTAAAATTAACAATAATAAAAAAGGAAATTAAATCTTCTTTTCAAGTAATAATTGTTAATTAAACATGATAAAAGTATTATCATCAATTTCAATTGTAAAAAAAAAATGAGAATGCGAGATATCAAAATAAGGGTGTCGATATTGCCAATTCCTTACAAATTTTGTAAAATCAAATTTAAGAACTCCTTTTAAAGAATTTAAGTAATAAAACAACCATATATCTAAAATATTTTTACTTCTTGGAAAAACATCATGGCATAGGAAAATAATATATATCTTTGCCATTAGTTGGGAAAATGATTATTAATTTTACTCCAATATCTCACAATTTTCAAATTAGATTATAAGTTACTATATACATCATTTCTATTATGATGGAGTATGATGAATATATTTAACAATATATAATAAATTAGTTGTAATGCAAAATTTATGATTTTGGTAATTCACAGATCTTTTGCATGAGAAAATCATCTAAATGTTGATTAAAGAAATACCTAATAGATAATGCTATGTTTTTTTTTTTTTTTAATAAGATCAGTATCAAAAGTGATTAAAGGAAGTTTTAAATTAATTTAGAGAGAGTAAAGATTAAAAAATCGAAAAAGGTAAAAGCATTTTTTATTAAATAATTCATAGTCTTGAAAGAAACTGAAAATTATTATTATAATTAATATTAATAATTTTGTAAATGCTAATGGTTTTACCCTTTTAAAGAAAATAACTTAAATTATTAAAAATTAAAAGTTATTTAAGTTGATATATATATATATATATATATATATATATAAAATAAAAACTTAATTCAAGAGTTGCTTAGAAATTTTTTCACCATGTCTCAAGTACCTCTCACATAAATTAAATTTATATGAAATTATTTCATAATTTTTTTTTTCATGTCATTGTATTTATATAAGTCCCATTAAAACTAGTCGTGGGCCAGTATTTTATGTGGTTTTGATTATATTTTTTTTTATTTAACTTGTATTTTCTTAAATTATTTAACATACATAAATTATTATTAATAATTTTTATTAAATGTAAATATTACTTTTTGATAATTTTGAATATTAATATTTTAAATTTAATAAAAAAAATAATTAGCATATATTAAAAAAATACAAATTAAATTAAAAAAATATATGATTGAAACCTACATATATATATATATACTTGTAGCTCTAGTGATATTTGTTTTGAAAATATATATATATATATAAAAAAAAAAAAAAAAAAACAAAAAAAAAAACCTCATCATCTTGCTTCAAAATTTATAATGTGATTAATAAAGTGGGAAGTATATATATATATATATATAAACAATTCTTATTATTTAACTTTAAGATCCAAATAATTATGATTAATAAAGTAAAAAAGTAAATCCAATTACTAAGTGTATAATCTTTCTATTTGCATTCACTTCACTAGTATTTTGTATGGTCAAACCTACAAAATTTGTGAACAACCAAAAATATCATATTTTATACTAAAGAATTAATGTCAGAACAAAGTAATAAATTATAATGTAACCCATAAATTTAAACTTAATTTTGAACCATAAAATGTAATCTTCATTACATTATTAGAACTGCTAAAAGGCACAAGAGAACCAATGTGCATGTTTGCCTTTTGAATTTTTTTTTTTAAATTTTTTAAATGATTGTTCATACTAATAAAAAACAAGATGTTATTTCAAGAACTTTTATTATTTTTTTTTTTTTGTCTCTTTAGATTTTGTTTTAGTACATCATTTTAATTGAAAATTTTCAAAGTCCTGTGGGAATCTTAATCATGTTTAAAATTTTAGCACTGACTGCCAAAAAATATAAAGCAAGTTTTAATATATTGGAGTGAAATTATTTAATTAATCAAGTGGTAAAATTTTAACTTTAAATATAGAAAATTAACCAGAAATTCAAACACTAATAACTTTTTAAAAAATATTTAATATAAAAATAACTTATATTATAAATTCAATTAACTGTCTTCTTTTGTATTATAAATTATTAAAAGTAATATTTTTTACTGCAACTCACAACATGGGTCGATTAAAAAAAAAAAAAAACTCAGAACATGGGTAAATTAATTAAATTAAATCCAATAGAAAGTGAGATAGATTAGGTCAACATTTTGACTGGGAAGTCATGTGCCATGTATATTATAAAAACTACAAATCTAATTTTTATTTTTATTATTTTATTTTGTATTAATTAATACTAATAATAATTCTCAAGCTGTGGAAAGCCTAAAATGAGAACATGCTTCATGTGGGTTGAAAATTAATTTAATGCAGAGTTTCTCTGTCTCTTTGAATGTGTTTCTGTAAAAGAGTTAATTAATTTTTAAATTTGTTAAGAATTATTAATTGAAAACATTTGAGAATTGTGTCCACTTGGTAATTGTGTATACTATGTATCTGCACCAGACACCAGTATTTAAATAAGTGTTAATTATCTTAATCACTTTTTAGATATTTTAAAATTATCTAAACATCCCCTCATTATTTTTTTAATAATATAATTTAATTTTTTGTTCAATGAATATAAGCTAGTAGGTCATTGAATTATTGTTTATGAAATCAAGTTTAGAATATTAATTTAGGAAGAAATTTTGTGAACTTGTTTGATTAAATTGGAGATTTGTAAGTTTGTGAACTTGTTTGATTAAAAATGTAAGAAATTTTATATAGGTAGAACTCGATATTTAGAAATTATTTTTAATTTTAATTTTTGTTTATTAATTTGCCTTTTCCCTTAAAAAAAATATTTTGTTATTTTATAATTAATTTTAATTAATTAAAATCTGAGTCTGTAATGCATTGTGGAATTCCACATTATAAAATACTACTAATTTTTTTAATTAAAATGTTATGTTAAATTAACCAATATTGATGAAATTAATGTATTTGATATTTAAGTGTTTAACGAATCAAACCACAAAAATTATAAATATTTGAAAACAAAATCACACTTCTTTTAGTAAAAACGTAAAATCATATACTAGTTTTTTTCATATTTCCTCCTGCCTATCCAAAAAAAATTAGCATGTTCCTCCAAAATTTCAAACTCATTTTTAAATTCATGGAAATAAATCTCACAATGAAATATCACAAAATAATTAAAATACTTATAAATTTTTGAATGTTGGACTTAATACAAGTTAAGTACTTATAAATGATCCAACATGCCACGGTAAAAATTAAGGGTCTCTCTTTGCAAAGGATTTTTTTTTTTTTAAATGTTTGGCTTAAATACAACATCTGAGTATCCCAATTATTTATGTTTAATATTTTTTTAGTATTAAAGGAGGGGAGAATCGATCATGAGTAATAGTTCAGAGTATACATTTATCGTTAGACTATGTCTTGATGTGCTAATTATTTATGTTTATTAATCTCACAAAATTATTTAATTATATTTGTTACTTGTTTAGGGGAATTATTTGTATTTGTTTGGTACATATAAGATTAGGGACGGAACAAAAAAAAATTCACTTGAGAGGTTAAAATTAATAGGAGAATAAATAAAAAAAATAAAAAAATAATTTTTGTTTCTAAATTTTCTAAAAATCTTTGCTTCAAATAATAATAAATAATTATATTTTTTCATAAAAATACATTTTTAATTAATTGATCTTTCATATTTATAGGATAAGCATTAATTAAATAATTTTAATATTTAAAATTATTTATAAATATTTTATTTTAAGAGAATCAATTAAAAATTTGAAAAGACTAATTAAAAAATTATACTAATTATATAAAGAAAATATAAACATTTCCAAAGAAGGAAAAGTAAGTGTCATATCAATTAATCATATGAAAAGAATTAATTGATTAAATGAAACTTAATTATATAAATGATTGAGCTAAAAATTTATAATATGTGATTTATAAAACAAGACCAAACAGCCAACTTACAACAAATTAAAGCGCTACAAATATACATTAACGTAAACACAGTCCAAACAAATAAAAAGCAAACCCAACCCAACTTATCAACTAACAACGAGGAGCTACCAATAACCAACAAAAGCAACAACAATCAAAATCCAAAGTAACATAAATTTCATATATTACTTTCTCTTTTTAATTGCTCATATTTGGCTATTTCTATCATCTACCTGCTGCCTTCCCTTTGATATTCTTTGTCTTCCTTATAAAAAGAAAAATAAAAAATGAATATTTAACAAACGAAATTGGGATTCATAGTCAGGAAATGAACATGGATACACAAAATTAAAATATATAAGACCTTAAACTTATTAGGAAATGACTCTTTTAAGCTTAATATTACGACCTAAATTCAAGATCATAACCTACGTGCAGTTAGATTGAAGTCCAATTATACAAGCCTAGTAAATACCTAACCAATTAACTTATTAAGATCACTTAAGCTCATTTTAAATTCAATTACACACTTAAAAAAATTGAATTATCTATGTACAACAAGTAAATTTATACTATAAGAGAAAACTATTAAACTTGGGTTTTAGGCCCTAGCCAAACCTTTACAATCGTTGGAAATCAAGTAAAATATGAGTAAATTATTATTTGGTTCTTAATATTTGACCTAATTAATTAACTCGTCGCTGTTTTTTAAGAAATTAACTAAAAGTCTCTAAAGTTTGTTTTCGTCTAACACTTTAATCATTCCGTTCATTTTTTGTAATTTTTATATTAAATTTTATATGAAAAGATTAAAACACCTCTAATTTATAATTAAATTTTCGATCCCAACCAATCCTTTCTATTTTCCATAAACTCCAAACGAGAAAAAAAATCTATCAAGGGAATAAAATCCCCAATTCTTTAATTATTTTGCTTTATTATTATTTCTTTAATTTAATTGAATTCTTTTTTTGTTTTTGGATTGAAAAGAATGGATGGCTGATGCAAAGAAAAGGAATTGAAAAAAATAATCTTTTGGGCATCAAGATTCGTTCAATAAAAAATGTCTTCGAAGTGCCTTTTACAATGCTAAATTAGACAAATCTTTAAATTTCCCTTTTACAATGCTAAAAATTAGACAAATCTATCTTTAAATAAATGAAAAAATAAATAAATTTCATCAAGAAATTGAAATGAAAAGCTTCTGAGTAGACGGCTTGGCTTAATGCATCACTGGGGGATTTTATTGAGTTTTGAATTGTTGAGTTGGGCCTTTTCTAATGTGTGTATTTAGTTGAGGAAATTACATCCTTGATCCTTCACGGTTTTATTTTATTTTATTGTATTTTATACTTTTATACAGTAAGTGCTTTTCTTTTTAATGGAATCTCTTTCTCTTTTTTTTCATCCAGTGCCTTTTTGAAGAACGACTCCAGTTTTGAGCAAATTGAGAGCAAAATTTTTACTTTTCTTTCATTTTATTCAGAGCAAATTGAGGCGAGTTGTGGATCTGCTTTTGTTGTTGTTGTTGTTGCTACTCCCTCGAAGAGTTCAACAAGAAGCTCCACCACCACAACAACGACGGGGAAGAGCTGATTTTCTAGCAAGTTGTGGAGGCGCAAAACCAAGTAGTTTTCAGGAATTAAGTATGACTTGAAAATTGAAGCCAAACTCAATACAGACAGTACTGCAAAATGAAGAAGAAAAAATAAAGGTGTTCAGGTGGTCTTCGATGGTGGTCAGGTGATCTGATTAGTGAAGGGTTCGGTTCTTCCCTTTTCTCTCTCTTCATTCTTCTAAATTTCCTTATTCACTTTCACTTTCTTAGTGAATTAAGGCAGGGCTAGCTCCAGCATTTTAGAGGCCCTAAACAATTCCAAAAAATGAGGTCTCAATCTCTCACCCCTCTATACAAATATATATATTTTTAATAAATATGAAATTCAGTAAATTTAATAAATTTAAAATGCAATATAATAATTAAATTCTTAAATACAAATAAATTATCATCAAGATATAATAAATTAACTCCAACTTATATTTTATTTTTGGTAATAAGAGTCAATATTATTAATAATGATAAAATAGAGAAAAACATAATATTGAAATGCAATTTACCCAAGCCAATAGGCTATCTCAAGAACACTTGAGAGAAATCTAAGCATCTCAATTATATGTGAAAAACCCCTAAGAATCTCAATATAACACTGACTATAGTTCATAATCATAAACCACACCTGATGCAACAAATGAAACCAAATAATACATAACTAAATCTAAGAAGAAAATGTTAACACTCTTCTCTTTTTTTGGTGTGCAAAAATTTTAATTAAATCGTTGTGATCAAGTTTAGCTGTCATTTTTTTCTCAATAGACAATATGACCAAACCGTTCAATCTTTCTTATAATATAGTTGATTTTTTTTCATTAAACAACAAAGAAGATGAAAGGGTGAGGTAAATAAAGACAATTTTGTCCAAATAAAAAAATTAACTTTATATTAACAAAACCCTTTAAAAAAATTTAAAAATATGAGGCCCTTTTATTGGGGAGGCCCTAGGCAGCTGCCTAGGTGGACTCCCCTTGGAGCCAGGTCTGAATTAAGGCTTGAATGGAGTCGGAGGGTTGATTTTATTAGTGGTTGGTGGCGGATTTTGGGTCAGCGGTGGTGGGTGGAGGAGTTGGGTTTTGAGTTTAAGGTTGCAGCAGAGGATTGAACAACAAGAGGAGAAGTAGTAGAACCATGATGGTGAAGCATGCGAGCAAGAGTGTCAAGAAGGTCGTGCTGAGGATTTGTTGATTGTTATCTTTATTTTCATATTGTGTTGATTGTTAGCCTGTCCCATAATTGAAAATTGCATAGGAGTTTAATTGTCTGCCAGACTGAGGATTTACTGTTTTTGATTCTTTGGGACATTATTGAGCAAAACTTGGAATGTGGTATATATAGAACTTAGATCTGCATGTCTTTGAACGGAATTGTGAGAATGAGAATGCTCTAGTTTAACATTATGATTTGTAATTTAGAATAGGAAATTTTGTATTAAAAATCCATCTTGTGTTTTTATGTTTCTCTATTTTCTTAGAAAGATGAGAGTCAATGGGTTTGATTGATTTTCTTGAATTGACAAATTCAAGGTTGTAGGAGATTATTAATTCTGACTCCTAGTTCCCTAGAAACATTTTATCAAAGTAAGGAGTGATGCAAACATTAATCTTTTCAAATCCTAGAAACATATTTGATATTTTTCAAACTTAGAAAGTCAGGTTTGATCTTGTTTTCTTGAACAAGAGAAAACCTGTCAATCTCTCTTGCAAGAAAAGAAAATAGCAGTGGAGGAAACAGATGGTGCATCTCATTCTCACCATGTGGGTGTGATATCCAGCTCACTTCATCAGCTGTTTAAGCATTTTCAATAAAAATCCTAGAAAATGGAACACTATTACTGTGCATTGGAGTTGATTATTCTTTTTTTTTTTTTTTTGGCCAAAGTTGGAGTTGATTATTCATGGGGTGAATATTAACAAAAGTCAAAAAACTTGTACCCAGTTTTCAAAATTGTCACAAAAGATTATTTTGTTTCAAAAATGTCATAAAACTTTGGATTTTGTTTCATTGGAGGTACCTGCTGACCCCTATATATATTTTATACCCCAGTTCTTTTATTATTTTTTCAAAGAAATCCAATACTTATTTTAACTCACCCTTAGGCTCTGATACCATTCTGTGTGAGTTTGCTTTCTCTCTAAGCTAGAGGCGAAATACAGAAAACTACTCCTAAGGATCTTTAGAGTGTGTTCTAATATTTCTGATTTCTTTCAGTTTCTCATACTCATTGTGATATCGAGAACTAGCAACAAACCCCAAAGGGCCTCTGTTCTTGAGGAAAAATTCCTCAACTTCACTATGTCTGAGAATCAACTCTTCTAAATTTTTAGAAAATTTTTCTAATGAATTATTTAAAGAGTCTAGATGATCTATAACAGAATTTAATAAGCCTATTACTGGATCATTGCCTACACCGTGATCTATATGATGATAATTAGGATAAGAACAGTTGGGTTGATTACTGCTCATCCACTAAACGTGCTAAAGCACCAATCCGATCTAAAACAAGAAAGTTATAAAACTCAAATTCTTGGTCAAAATAATTTTTAAGTTCTATTTCTTCTTGAGTGGGATTAATAAGTCTTTCGATCTTTGTTAAACAATCTCTTAGATGTTCAACCCTTTGTTCGTATTGAGCAAATATAGGATCCTACAGTTTAAGACTAGCACTTAATTCTTCCCTTCTAGCTTGAGTTAAAGTTAAACCTTTAAGCCAATTTTGATTAGAGGTTCGACTGGAAGACATGAAAGTTTAAACATAAATTTAAAACATTCATAAGATATATAACTTGTAGACCGAGTTCACTAAGCTTCCGCAAATGCTTCAGCTCTTCTTCAGGCTCGTCACCAACAATACCTAGGAAGGTTGGAGGTTATGTCTGCCCTTCTCTCTCTTTGGCGGGACTTACAAAAACACTCCTGTTTAACAGACCTTTTTGAAGAATAAGGTACATATGAGCTTTAAGTATTCTTCAAATTAAGACTTCAAAAGAAAATAGAAATTCTGGAATTGTTTAGAAATATTTCTTTTTATAAAAATTCTGAAGCTCTCTCAAAGCCCCCCCTCATAATATACAAAGAGATATATATAAAGATTACATAAGCTGGTGTCTATTACTCTGTTTGCCAGCTCAAAAGTAGAAATAATTAAAGCATACAGTCATACCGACAATAATTAAAGCAAGCAGACAACTGGTGTCTCTGGTACCATTTTTCCAACTGTGTATAATAATTACAACAGACAATAATAAAGGTTATCCTTATCTTTACAGTTAAGGAGATAAGGATTGCTTATCTTACAACAGATACGTTCTTTTCTTTAGAGCCACAGACCTTTGACAACTGGTGCTTTCTTGTCTGCCATATTTTCAGAAAAGCAATTCCTTAATTATCACGCTGAGTCTGACGTCATGGATGACGAAAATGTCATTCCATCTGTGAGTGGGTGACAGGGATGTCCATGTCTTCTTTCAATTCCCTGTAATCTCTCACCATATCCTCTGCAAGACGCTGTTCTTTGAATTCAACTATCTTCTTCCAAACCTTCAAAGTTTTAGGTTGGAAATCTAAACTAGGATCTTGATCTATTAGTCTCAAAAATAATTTCTTGGCTTCTTCACGTCCTTTTACCATGAATATTTCTCTGAGATACGAATATGGGGACCAAATAGTAACAAAAATTTTACTATCTCCAAGAAGGACATAATTATTGGCATAAATGACCTTCTCCAGGCTAGCTTTAAAATTTTCTATCCTCAAAGCTTTGGTTATAATCTTCTTTTCTTCATACATTTTAAAATGAATTTTTAAGTTCTGATTATTAACCTTTTGAGGTTCAACAAACTGTTTAGCCATAACAGGACGGAGATCCCATATCTGATAAGGATATCGAACTGTACCATCCTCACCACAATCCATAACTGTGCTAATTATGTAACATGACATTATTCTTGAATCTGACCTTAAGAACTCCATTGATTCCTGCACAATGACTGGAAGTGATTTACATAGATCTTTATCTTCTCTATTAATCTCGATAATTTCTGTATCTGTATATCTGAAGCTTTCTTTCGCCATTTCTGCTTCCACTCTCATAAGTAGACCTCCATATGATTTCCAATGAATATATGGATGAAGCATAGAACAATCTTTTAGAGACTGATCTATCGAGTCCATTTGCTTCATTTTTCTAGTATATGCCACATCTGGTGGGATGTATGAACTCGTTTCTTTAAGGAGTCTTCCTCTTTCAACAATTTCTTTGAGGAAGGCTTCTTCATCCGTTCTGCGGATATCAAGCTGTCTTTCTAACTGTGTTACATAGGAAACAACTTCATCTACAAAGTGTTGTAGTTACTGAAAGTTTCTTTTTTCTAGTCCTCCCTGCAACCCTGAACACAACATAGATCCATTTTTTGACAGACCATAATCGTACTTAAGAAAGTACCAAGAATTTTCATCCTTACAGGTGTTATCAACCTTAGGGTTATCGACCCTCATGATTTCCATGAATTTTTCATAAATATCATCAGATTCTTTTTCAAAATCTTGCATTGTGACTTTCTTGGGGGACTGTTATTCTTCCTTCTCCTTTTGTTTGGTTAGGATGACTTCCCAATTAAGATCACAATCAGAAGTTTCCTTCTCCTCGTCTTTTTCAGACTTTTCCCATCCTGTAGCTTTAACTGACTCCATAGGTATGTCTGCACTTAGAGGTTTGGAGTAGAATACTTTGAAGTCATGTTTGCCTAATGGTTCTCCTAGGTAGTCTGCCTCACTCAGAGTTTGATTTGGAATCTGTGAAGATTCATTGGCTTTTTCACTAGCCTCATATTCATGACTTAAAATGTCATCAGAGTCATCAAAACTCTCTTCTTCTAAAAGAATTTGGTTTGGAAATTTTGAATGTTCACTGGCACTTCCACTGGCCTGTTGATTTGGAATCTTTAAAGACTCACTGGCCTTTTCATTGGCCTCTTGGTTTAGAATCCTTGAGGATTCACCGGCATTTCCATCAGCCTTGTCTAAGCCATTATGGCTACCCTTCTGTGAAGGAGTTGGGCATTGCGGACTTCCCTTAACGTCCATTACAACTTTATCCTTTTGATGGAGTTCATCATTGAATTTCTTTACCTGTTCAAGAGTAAGGCCATGTTTTTTAGCAAACTTTTCCAAGTAAAAATCTTTAGGATCACGTGTCTGAGATACCAGAGGAATTTTCTCTTTATTCTTTTGAATTGGAGCTTTTCCCTCTAATTTTTCGTTAGCCTTTTTCTGACTAACCAATTCTTTGGAATTCACTGTCTTTTTCTTTGGACATTCTGATGCAACATGCCCTTGGGATTT
>CATKHJ010245075.1:0-23911 GCA_949750685.1 Vernicia montana
TATATATGTATTTATCATTAGATTATACTCGAATGTATTACAATTATTTAGTTAGATAAATATATTTTTGAATTAAAAAAAAAAACAGATATTTAATTCAAATTTTCAAATAAAACCGAAGAAGAAATTATTAGGTGTATAATTAATAAATTTAGGCAAAAACTTTTTACAAGGTTTGATTTTTCTTCCCATTTATTCCATGTCGAACAGCCTGTGTAAAGCACAAACATCACCATCTTAGAATGTAGTCTTCACAGAGGAGTCAACTGGATTAATATTACGTACTATTGTACGTGTGTGAATTTGTTGTGAACTAATTTAAATAAAATGGCAATATAATTAATTAATAATATTCATAATTCTGATGATGATATTCAGAGATATTTATCAAATGATTTTTTTTAAAATAACAATATATACACACCGATTAAAAACATAATAAATTCATTCACAAAACCATGTTAAAGAAAATCATAAAGAAATTATATTGACGGTGATAATAAATTAAGTCGTTGCATGCATTAAAAGTACTACTGATTTTCTATATGAAAGGTTCAAATAAATAATTGAAAAAGAAGTCAAAAAACATTTTGATTGTTTTTTCATGATTTTTATAGGGAGTTTTCAGAATTATTATTGCTTCTATTTATGTGAAAGCATATATCATATGTTTAGATGTAATTAAGCACAAAGAATAATTTTCTGTTGACATTTTATATTTTTATTAGATCTCTTCTATTTGAATTTGCAACTTCTTAAAGAGTAATGTTATTGATTTGGCAAAAAAAAAAAAAAAAAAAAGAGTAATGTGTTATTGTCAATTTTATTAGTTCTAAATAATTTTTTTCAAAAAAATTAAAATTTTAATATTTGAATATTACATAACCAATAAAAACTTAAGGGTACGTTTAGTAAAGCATAATTAAATGTAATTAAATACATTTTTAGTATAAATATTACACTAAAAATATATTTGATTACATTATATTACATCTTATTATAACTTATCAAACGTACTTTTAATTCAATAATACTTGAATCATTTTTAAAATTAAAATGTTTCAAACTCGGCTCCCAAATAAAGCTATAAATTGTCAATGATACCTAGCCGGAATGATTAGCTTAAAGTTTTGGGGCCAAAAAATCACAATAATTATTTATGAGATTTATTTTATGTCTAATATGGATTATAAAATTTGTCTAGTAATATATACCTTGACATTGTAATTGATATTTTACTTATATATGATAATATCGTTTTGCAAAAAAAAAAAAAAAATTGAAGCTAAATTTATAAAATAATAATAACTGTACACAACCTACGAGTGCAAGGATTATTTTTTTTTTTATTTTTCCAATTAAATAAAAATGTGTTTTTTTTTCTCAGTATAAGCTGCCAAAAGTCTTTCTATCTCAAAAACGTTTTATTTTTATTATATTTCATTTAACTTTAATTAATATTTAAACCATAGTTTTATAATTTTAAAAATAATTCAGTACGTACCAATAAATTTTTAATTCATTAATAAAAACATTTTCATTTTAAAATTTATAATATATTTGATAATTTTAAATGAAATATAAAAATTAAAATACATAAATTCAAAGCACTTTCAAACTCGAATAACTTTTTTCATTATTATTTGTAAGATGGTTAAATCAGAGAGAGGGAGAGAGAGAGAGAGAAAAAGAGAGTACAAATACCAACTAAAATAAAAATCTGATTGGTTCATTGGCTGCCAAGGCATAAGGCATATATACATATTAAGATTTTGAAATAGTGAAATTGTCATCTTTATTCCTTACCATTTAAACTTTATATACATGTAAACTAAGCATGTAAACTTTTTCTTCTCTTTTCTTTATTATTATTATTTGATTTCTAATATTTTAATTTGCATAATACAAACTAAGCATTAACACAAAACAAAGAACGAAACTGTAGGGAAAAAAAAAAAAAAAGGTAATTAAGAAAAAAATAAAGCGTAAAATATATAAAATTACTACAGTGATAATTATTACCCGGAAAAAAAAAAAAAAAAAAAAAAGCTGTACTTGATCAGAGTACAAGCAGCGTATACACCTTCACCTAATAATCATCATCCTTTAAGTAATTAATTAACTCAAATAAAACCAGCTATATTTGCCATACAAAAATTTTAATTTATATGTAATAATTAATCTGACAAATAGGTAGTAATTAAAAGTTAATTATAATTAAAATCTTGATCAAGAGTGAAGGTGTACCGTGTACCACTACTAAGTATATACCAACTAGCCGTAGTGGATGCTATGTTTCTTTCCTTCCTTGTGAAAAGGTCAATAAAGCCCTCAATATCATTATCTACCCCACATTACATGATAAGGTGATTCAAGGGCAGTGAGGGTCTTTTGCAACTTCAAATCCTTATAAAACTTCTTAATAAACTCCTCCGCGGCTTTATCCACCTGAGCATCACCGTCATCCTTTAACGGAAACGGCGAGTCCGTTATTCTCAATTGTCTAACCATCGGGCTTTTTCCAAACCCTGGCAATACCATAGGCGAAGCCTCGGCAGCAACAACTTCGTTATTTAACATTATTGGTCTGTCGTTGTATTTGTAAGACTTGGCAAAGTTCATGTGGCGATGGTGGCGTTTATGTGTGTTAAATGGGTAAAAAGCGGGGCTATTACTGCAACTGAATTCGTATTCTCGTGGAGATATGAAATTGAGAGCGTCATTAGAACGGCAAGAAAATGAGAAGGCGGAGAAGGAGTTTTGGTGGTGGTAGTGGTTGTACATGAGATTGCCAATGGCTTTTCCGGCGAGTTTATTACCTCGTTTAAGAACCAAATGTAATTCAAACATTATTCTGCTTTTTGATATTCCTTTTCTTAACATGAAAAATACAACTCTTACTATATGCCATAGTCTTTTGGCTGCTTCTTGTGTGCTTGCCTCCATCTCCATTGAAGTATTTTTTTTTTTGTTTTTTTTTTGGGGGGGAGTGGGGGAGGGAGAGAAAGTGTTTAGAGCGATTTTAGAGAGAAGAGTGTTTTTGGTTTGGCTGTGAGGGAAAGGGCAGAGAGGTATTTAAAGGAGTAGAAAATTACTATTAATTAAATCAACTAAATCAAAATAATAATTAATTAAATTATTTGAAATTGTCCACTAAAGAAAAGAGGGGAGAACAAAAAGCAAGTGAAATGACCAATAAAGTTTAGCGCTTTAAATAAAGGAGAGTTTAGCAAATGGAATGTACTTTCCACGCGCTGCAAATCGGGAAGGATTTTAGGTATTTTTATGTCAATCAGAGAAAAATAGTGGTCGGAAATTCATTTTAGCTTTTGATATTTTTGTTTGTTTGTTATTCCATTGAGAGTTCTTTCTATGTTCAGAAATTACTAGAAGGTACCCCTTTTTTTATTGAATCAAATTGATTTAATTAATATTATCAATCCTCAATTATTGTTGATATTTACTTATTCCTAAAGATATTTGGGTTGATTACAATCTATGTTGCACGGAAACGAAAACAGGAAAACGAGAAACAGAAAAACGGACACACGGAAACGGTTTTTTCAAAAAATATAGGAAACGAAACGCGGGGAAAATGCGCAAATATAAAAAAATATGAGGGTATATTTATAAATATTAATTTATATATATACAAAAAATATAATAATTTATAAATATATAGTAAAAATAATATATATATAACAATAATAATTATTATTATTATTATATATATCTATACCTAACTTCATTTTTTCTAATATATATAACAATAATAATAATAATTATTATTATATATATAAAGAAAAATGAAGTCAGGTGTAGATATTTTTATTTAGAGATTGATATGAGCAAACTGACTTTCTTTTTTCCACTTGAAAACGGATTTCTATTTATGAAAACGAGTTTTTAATTTTTTTAAATTACAGAAACGTGTCCGAAACGTTTTGAAAACTCACAGAAACGTGCTCGAAACGTTTTTCAAATTATGAAAATGTGTCCGAAACGTTTCGGACAAGTTTCCATAAGTTTCCAATCAGGAAACGTTTTCGAAACGCGAAAACGCAACCTGCTGAGAGTTTTCGTGCATCATAGATTACAATTAACACTTGAATAGATAGTGATGATCCATTGTTTTTTTTTTTTTTTTTTTTTAATTGAGATGGTTAATTCATATATATGGTTTGTTCATTGATAATAACTACTATAATTATTTAGTCTCAATAGTTCAATTTTTAAAATCAATACCTGAAAAGTATATATATATATATATGTTTGAGTTTATATAATTTTTGAAGTGTCAATTTCAAAAACTAACTATTAAATTTGGAGAATCCAATTATATATAAACTCGTTCAATATCTTATATTTAATTAATGTGAAATTTATATCTTAACACTTCTTCTCAAGTGACAATTGTATCAAAATAATTTTTGATTAAATTTAGTTAACACTTGCAAATTTATAATAAGAACTAGATTGAAACAATTGAAAACTCAACACGGGCGAATAAATAAATTTGAAAGCCCATCACCGAGTAAAAGATATTTAAAAAAAATCTATTACAGGGCAATAATTAAAATCAAACTAAATCCGAAATATACGGAAAATTAAAAAAGAAATTGAAATCCTAATCTAAATTATAATAGAACATGGGTAAGTACTTGAATCATTTTCTCACTCTGATATCATCTTATAAATGTTAGAGTTTGTATAGTTTTGGGAGAACTAACATCAAAAGCTAGTTATGTGATATATATATATATGTCGAGTATAGAAATGAGTTTTTGGATTTGTCTGACAATGGACTTAACATTGATAAACACAAGTTATTTGATAATATTTCTAATTATTCAAATAAAAAAATAAAATTTTTTTATTGGATCAAATCATTTTTAGTTAAATATTGTATATTTCTCAATTATTGTAGTATATAGATAGATCTTTTTAGATATCTAAATTTATTAAACAAATTAAATCAATATGATTTGCATCAATCCATAGACAATATTGACTGTAATTAATGATTAACACTTGTTGCTAAATAATAGTCAATAATTTTAGTTTTAATAAATTTAGCATTAATCGAATATTTGGACTCAAAATTTCACAATATTAGAGATATTTTAGTATTTTTAAATAAAAAATTGATTGATAATATTAGTCAATAATTTAATAGTAGTTAGTATAATGTTACTAAAGTTTTTGGTTTCCTTGTTCAAGTTGATTGCAGCTAATTAATAAGTATTGATTAATTAAATACTCTATCAAATGTGGTTGGATAAAAACTTTCGGAGGTTATATAATTATGATATTGTTTTTCTTTATTAACTGTTGTAAGTTTAGTTCTAGGGTTTTAGAGAGAAGTTCATCATTCTCTCTATTTTTTTTTTATTATTTCGAGTTAAGGTCCACAGTGGATCATTTTCTTTTATTTTTCATTTTAATTTTAATTTTATTATTTAATAATGTTCATATTTATTCTTTTCTTAAACAAATCTGATTATATATATATATATATATATATATATATATATATATATATATATATATATATATATATATTCATCTTTTATTGGTTTGTTTATCTATTTTTTTTATTCCCTTTGTAATGAATCTTTCTTTTTCTCTTGATTTATCATTTGGTAAATAGTTCAATCAGATCGAATTCGTAAAAAAATTATTAAAAAAGTCAAAAAATTATTATTATTTGCCGTCGAATATGATCCAATATTTCATACCAAGATTTTTATTTTAATATTAGTTTCTAGAAATTACAATATTGTACAGCGTCGTAATTATGTATTGTTCTATTTTTTCAATTAATGAATATTTAATTTTCTCTTAATTTTAGTTCAAACAAAAATGTGTGTAATTTGTATGTTGGACTTAATCAATTATATATAGTCTTTATTAAAAAAAAAAAAAAAATGTGTGCAAAATAATTAATTCGATCTCGTTGATATTAAGGAGATCATATCACAACACCTTCAATTAGATATAATTTTATCGTTCATATTTTAATAATCAAATTTCTATTATGTTGGCTTGCAAATTGTTATAAGCTTTTATGCATAACAATGCCAAAAACCGTGTTTTTTTTTTTAAATATGATATTCCCTCCATTCATTTATAATTGACATTTTTTTATTTTTTATTTCAAATTATCTATTATTTTAAAAAATAATAAAATTTCAATTTTTTTTTAAAATTTTATCTTTATTCTTATTAGTATCCATTACTCTATAATTAGAGCACATATTAATTACTTTGCAGTAATCTAAAAGGGTAATTTAGTCATTTTTTTTTTATAGAACTTAGCCTAATTAATAGTATTTTCTTAAAGGTTAATTATAAAAAAATGGAGGGAGTATTGATTGGAATATGATATTTTTCACTAAAAATAATGGCCTCTGGACCCTTGAAGATATATATGACGGCATGGCAAATCTCCAACCATAGCAAAAGCACAAATTTTTTTAAAGAAAAAAAATGAAAAAAAAAAAAAGAGAGAGCAAAAGCTGAAGTTTAGTATCGAAATAGTACTAATTAATTATTAATTAAATGCTCTAAAATCTTTGAATTGGTTCAATAGGTTGCTTAATATGATTCAACTTGATTGAACTTTTTCTGGTCCAAATTTCACCTTGGCTGTCTGAAAGTTTAATTAATTATTAGGGTTAGGAGAAGCTTTTAAGAATTCGTTAATTGTTAATGAAAATTAGATAAAAAATGATTATCAATCAACTGAGAAAGTTATTAAGATTGTGATATTGATTTATATCGAAAAATAAATAATAGTGATGTTCACATGATTCTATTCTACTATATAAAAATCGTCCTTATACATTAATTACCGTAATTTTATTTTTTTTTTATGGTCATTAGGCAATAATTTCTGTTCAAACGAAAATAAATATTTTATGATTTTTATCACACTCTAAGTTAATACTTGTATTACTTAATTTATTCATTTATATATAATTATATACTTATGTATTAAGTTGTATTTTATTTCTTAAAACAATATACTTTATTTGTCATAAATGAAATTTTATGATTCATCTAAAAAAATAAAATATTTAAAATATTACCACTTGAGTTTATATATATATATATATACACTATCTAATTATAAAGTTTTCTTGAGTATTGATATGTAAACAATATAAATTTGAATTACTAACTTCCAAGAAAGAGTTTTGCTCATGACCTATATAAAAAAAATATTTTTGGAATAATTAATTTTAGAAACCGTCATAAAATTGAATTTTTAATCTATCAAAATTAAATTTCATACCTGATTATCAGCAAGTTTAAAACTAGGAATGACAATGAGTAGATTGGATTTGAGACGAGTTTTGCAAAATTCGAATCCGATTCATTTAAAAAATAAAATACTCACTCTACTTCAAGTTGAGTTAAATTGGATAGTGAAACGAGATGAATCAAATCGGGTATGCTTGTTTATATTTTTTTTTTTTATTTTTTCTCTTTAAATTTTTTTTTCTGTATTATTTTCTCTCTCTCTCACACACACACACACACACACATATATATATATATATATATATATATATATATAAAATAAATTATAAATTTTTAAAAATATAAACTAAGAATAGAGGAAGCAGTGGCGTGTCGAGCATCTATTCTGTGGGTGTTAGAGATGCAGTACCCGAGAGTTCATTTCGAGTTAGATGCGAAAGGTGTGGTGGATGCTGTTAAGAATAGAGGGTCAGATTTAATAGAGTTTGGTGATATAATAGAGGATTGTATTTATTTGTTAGAAGGAAATAATTTCTCTATTTCATTTGTGGAGAAACAAAGGAATGTGTCTGCTTAATTGTTAACTAAGGCGGCATACTCCTCCCCTTGTCTCTATGTTTCGTTAATAATTTCTCAATTTTTAGAGGAAGCAGTGATGTTGGACATTGTTGATTTTTTTTTAATGTAATTCCTGATTTTACTTCAAATATATATATATATAATCCGATCAAGTATTCGGCAGAGCAGATAAAATTGTTATCTCTATTTAAAACTAACTGATAATTTAAAATATAGATCTAAATCTTTTTTTTTTTTTGTTGGATCTAAATCTTTCTATTTTACAATTATTCAGGAACTTTTGAAAAATCTAAGATTATTTCTTATGTACATTATTAAATATTGCAAGATTAAATTATCATACCAAATTACTGTTTTTTATTCATGGCATATTCAAATTCTTGAATAAAGAGCACGTACTTCCAATTAATTATTATCACCAAAGTTGGAGGTTCTTTTTTTTTTTTTTTTTTTTTTTTTTTTTTCATTCTAGAAGTTTTAATGATTTTACTTGTATTTAGAGCTTCAAGACGAAGAACTAATAGGATATAAAAATTAATTTCATTATTTATGAGATGGAAAATTGTTTTTATAAATCAAAGAATATTTGGTATATCTTAAATTTGTATTTAATCAATGAAATATTGACCAAACGAAGATATTTTGATTTAATTTAATGAGATGAAATATATAATATAATATCATGAAATGAAAATTTTAATATATTATTATTCAAATAATTAAGTATTTGGCATGAACTAAAAATTTGGAGTTTGTTGGATAGAAAAATAGTTTTAATCATTTATTTAAAAATAATAAAAAAGATTTGCTAATCACCTAAACAGATAGGTTTTGCTACACCGTCAGTCAGTCCGTCCTTATGAAATACAGAAGGAAGGTGATAAGCATGTGAATTTTACGCCCCATGAGAGGCGCGTGAATGTTGATTATTCCAGCTTTCAAATACTTGCCAGCCTAGCAAGGTTGACAGGAATGAATAGCAGTACGCTCAATTGGACGTTCAAATGAATCTTGACCATCCAATTTTAAAAGAGTGATAGTGAGATTCTGCTGGCCGTATGAAGTCAGTAATAAGAAAATCAATTTTAAAGCAAATTATAAGAGGAAGAAGAAGGATTTACGCTATAAAAATGGAAAAAAAATTTCAAATATTAAAAAGGGAAAATTGAATTTTTGAAAATTTCAATTTACAAAATTTTAAGTTTTTTTTTTTTTAAAGATGAAAGAGAATTTTTATTCATGAAAATAAATTACATAATTAATATGAAATAAAATATAAATTTTTATAAATTATAAACCATATTTTTGAATTTAACTTGAAATATGGTAATATTTATAAGTAGAAAGAAATCATATTGACAGAATAATTGACTCGGCATAACAATGGTAAGCACACTCCGCTCGATGATTTTATCATGTCACAACTCGACTTTTATATTTTCAAACGAGTTTAATCGCACAATTATAAATATTCGATCAATCATTCTTATTGAAATATTCAATATCAATCCCATATAAAGATAATAATAACTCTAAAATTGAAAAACAAATATTTTCACAAAAGTATAACAAACAACTCCCTTCAAAGAAGATAAAAACAAACACAAACACAAAAAAGAAATACTAACAAATCTGCAAAAAAAAAAAAAAAATTTATATTTATTAAAACAACTAAAAACTATGAAATAATGAAATAATGGAACTACCACCAACTTTCTTTTTCATCTTACGACAGCCCAAAATAAAAAATAAAATAAAAACTTTAAGAAAAATAAAAGAGAGGAGACGGCTAGAGTTTATAATCTTCCTAACAAAATTTCTAAGTTAGTCGTAGAGGGAAGATAACTTATTATAAAGTAAGAAAATTTTATTTATATTTCTAATTGGAAACAATTAAATATCCACATCTTGCTTTTTTTGAGCAAATTTGATAATTGTGTTTAAACTTTTTTTTTTAACAAAATATCATTTTTTATGTTATTAAAAATTAATTTAAATTAATATTTAATTATTTTAAAAGTTTGATAATTAAAACAAATAAAAATCATTTTAAAAAATTCAATGGTCTTTAATTTTGACACAATATTTATCTTAATAATAGTTCATACGGTAATATAATAGTAGATTTTGAAAGTACATGTCAAAATTGAAATACAAAAGGTAACAATCTCTTTCCAAATACTAAAAAAAAATGTTAAGCCTCTCATTGACTCTTTTTTTTTTTTCCTTTTCCCTTATATTTATAATGGAGTTATGAAGAAATGATCAAAAGAAGTTGGGAAAACAAAAATATTTTGTTGGGTATTAATTAGAGGAATTTTTTAAATCTCACATAAAAATAGTGTCTCAATTTTATTAAATTTTCTATTTTAATATTTTAACTTTATTTTTTTTTATTAATCAAGTATCTAAATATATAATTTTATTTCAGTTAAGTGCATTGGGCCGGAATTTATAGTTAGATTATTAAAATGTATCATTTTACACTACTTTTTTACTTTGTTTATATCTTTTCGGTTTTCCTTTTCTTTCTTTATTATATTTTCTTTCATTTTTGTTGAGATTTTCTTAGAAAATGAAATTATATATAAGATTATAAAAAAATTTTGCAAGGTTTTTTTTTCCAAAATATAAAAGATAAAAGACAATAAAAAGTGAAAAAGATAATTGATACATCCTAGTATAAACTGGTCGCTCTAGGTGAACCAGAGGCTCGCCCAAACAGTTCATATCTAACTATAAGCTACAAAGTCATCTCCATATACAATACTGAGAAAAGAACAAACCGATTCCAAGAAGGATTCGGCACCTTGAACATTCCACTATAACAATGGACATTTTCTCCATTAAACGGATAACGCAATTCTAAACATTATTAGTGATAAAAAGCTTATAATCTTCATCTTTTTTAACTTAAGCATTGGAGTGATCTCCCAGGCACATCGCTTGGACCCTCTAACTTGTTGTCTTGCAGGAACGGAAGATCGCCTACACGTATGCTAGAAGATCGGAATATTTTCTTAGCACATCAATTAGTACGGTGAGCGTGGAATACCACCTTAAAAGATTCAATCTAGATTTCTCAACAAACATTAATTGATCCAGAGAACGGTGACGAAGGTCTAGGCCTCAACTTGTTCCCTGACCTCCCTAATAATGAAGAAAATCCCCAAGCTAACCATCAGGGCGGACCTGCTTTACCCAATCTTAATAACCCCATAAACGACCTGATCGCGGCACAAGCTACTATGCAGAACCTTTTTGCCGTTTTCACAGATTTCACTACTCAGTTAAGAGAGTTAAAACAAGCCATAACTCAGCAGTCTCAAACAGCGATACCAGCAGCAGACAATATAGATTCTACGAATGGGGCTACTCGGACAGATAAAGACCCAATTATTGAACCATGGTCGGATGGGGAACAAGAGACAGACCCAAAAAATTTAGAGAAGCAAGTTCGGGAAGTCATGACAAAAATTGGGGTCAGAGTGAACGAAATGGATTTCGATTTAAGAACAGATTCGCCCTTTTGTGATAGCATCATCAAGGTGAATTACCCCCCAAAATTTAGAATCCCTACCCATATGGAGTCCTATGAGGGAACTACCTGCCCCAAAAGCCATATTCATAAGTTTTGAACCATAATCAATGCCTAAACTCACCTATATCATGTTCTATGTAAACTTTTTCCCTACTACATTAAAGGGATTAGCTCAAGACTGGTATCAAACCCTACCTCCAAAATCTGTCAAATCCTTTGCTCAACTTTCCACCCTCTTCCAAGCTCGGTTCATTGCCTCCATTACCCCTAAAAAAATATCAATTGATCTACTGAACATCGTCCAGAGAGAGGGGGAAAGTCTAAGGAAATATGTGGAACGCTTCAACAGGGAGGCGATCCAAATTGAAGACCTAAATAAAGATATCGCCTATACAGCGATACTTCGCGGGACTTCAAATCATGATTTAAAGAAAGAGCTACTGTCCAACCCACCACAGATTATCTCAGCTCTAATGGCGATCGCCCAGACACATATCCGAATTGATGACGGAATGAGAGATTTTGACCAAAGATAGAAAAAAGAAGGAAACTCAACAAGAGGACAATGAAATCAATAGGATGATCGCTAATACCGACCAAGCAGAAACAATGAAGGTGGAAGTAGGAGGGGAGATAGAACAGAAAGACCCTGTTACAAGGATACTATTGGCCCATTTTAAAGAAAAATGCAGCAGAAAAAGTTTGCCGATGTATTCAATGTCAAGAACATGCCCCCGTCCTAAGGCAGCTTTCTAGAGACTCGCCCCTATCGGATGCGCCTGGCCCTTTCAACAATGGGGGATCGATATTTTAGGACCTTTCTCTCCCGTAAAAAGACAATACAAGTTCCTGGTAGTAGCCATTGATCACTTCACAAAATGGATCGAAGCTGAACCCCTGACAAAGATCACCCAACAAAATATTACAAATTTCTTTGAAAAGCAGTCGTCTGTAGGTTTGGCATCCCTGAAATCTTAATCTCAGATAATGGCAAGCAGTTCGATTGTGCACCATTTAGATCTTTCTGTAGAGGCCTCCACATCGATCTCCGGTTCACCTCAGTAGCTCATCCACAGACCAATGGCCAGACAGAAGTAGCAAATCGAATCATCCTTCAAGGATTAAGAAAAAGATTAGATGACAGAAAAGGAAAATGGGCAGATGAGCTATACAATGTACTTTAGAGCTACTGAACCACACCCGAGAACCAACAGGAGAAACTCCCTTTCTCCCTAACATATGGATCGAAAACCGTAGTACCTGTGAAAATCGAAATGCCGAGTTATCAAACAGAAAGAGCCTGGGAGATAAATCAGCAAATGGGAATCATAATTATTTTAGACCTATTGGAAGAAAAAAGAGATGCAGCATATGAGAAGGTGGCAGCTTATAAACAAAGGATGACCCGGTACCATAATCGCCGAGTTAAAGAGAGAACTTTTCAAGAAAGAGAGTTAGTCCTAAGTAAGGCCGAAATCACCAAAGGCAATGCAGGAGTTGGGAAGCTGCAATCTAACTGGGAAGGATCGTATGAGATAGCCCACGTGGTGGGACTAGGAGTTTACAAGTTAAAAGATCGCCAGGGAAAGATCCTACCCCGAACATGGAACTCTGATAATCTAAAAACCTACTATCAGTAAAAAGTCTTTACATTTATCTTTCCTTTCTGTTACTTTTGTATTTTATGAATTTGAACAGATTAAATAAAAGTATTCAAGTAAATTCTTTCAGCATCAGGAAACATTCTCCACATCATGACATAATTGTCACGGGATAGGCCAACTATTAAGTTCGCCCAAGACTCCCTAGAGAATCGCCACGGGATAGGCCAACTATTAAGTTCGCCCAAGACTCCCTAGAGAAGTCGCCACGGGATATGGGAACTAAGAGTTCACCTAAGACTCCGTAGAGAATCGCCACGGGATAGGCCAACTATTAAGTTTGCCCAAGACTCCCTAGAGAAGTCGCCACGGGATAGGTGAACTAAGAGTTCACCCAAGACTCCCTAGAGAATCGCCACGGGATAAGCCAACTATTAAGTTCACTCAAGACTCCCTAGAGAAGTCGCCACAGGATAGGTGAACTAAAAGTTCACCCAAGACTCCCTAGAGAATCGCCACGGGATAGGCCAACTATTAAGTTCGCCCAAGACTCCCTAGAGAAGTTGTCACAGGATAGACCAACTATTAAGTTCGCCCAAGATTCCCTAGAGAAGTCTCCACGGGGTAGGTGAACTAAAAGTTCACCCAAGACTCCCTAGAAATCGCCACGGGATAGGCCAACTAAAAGTTCACCCAATAATCCCTAGAAATCGCCACGAGATAGGCCAACTATTAAGTTCACGCAAGATCCCCTAGAGAGATCGCTACGGGATAGAAAAACTACACGTTCGCCCAAAGACCCCCAATGAAAAATAATAAAATAAAGTAAATTCCAAAAAAGGAAACAATCACCAAATAAAAGAAAGATAAAATTCTCATTAAAAGATAAATAATTATAATGTTATACATTTTTTTCTACATTGTAATCTAAAACAGTTAAGGGAAGCGGATCGCCAACAAGATCATCTACCAAAGAATGAGGTGGAATCATAGTATTCTCATCCTCGTTTGGATAAATTTCTTCAACAAAGTTAAAATCTTGCTCAAGATATTTACTTCGGATAGCAGCCAAAATATTTTCCTGGTAAGAAAGAAACTTGTTGGTCATCGCCTCTTCATATTTTTCCTTCGCAAGCTTTTCCTTCTCCGCCTCCTCCTTCAGTTGACGAATCTCCTGCTGACACACATCAAGTTCAGAACGCAGCGTAGAGACTCGCCCTAGGAGTTCAGTCTCTATAGCTTTATTTTTAATCTCCATGTCTTTATATTTATTCTTTTCAACATCAAGAGAAGTCTGGAGTTGTGCAACTTTTGAAGCATGATCAACCTCCAATTTCTCTCTAAGGCGAGCCTACTCTAACCTTAGTTCATCCTTTTGAGATCGCATCTGCTGGCGAAGCTCAAAGATTACGTTCACGGCCTACAAAACATAAAAACTGTATGATGAGAAAAATGGATTCAGAAAAAGAAGAATTAGCAACAAAAAAAAAAAAACAAAAAACAAAATAGTCACATACCTAAAAAATATAACCGTATGTTGATCCAGCCAGCTGAGTATTCGTAAACTTAGCCATATGCTCGCCATCAGCTGAAAGATGGATCGCCCGCATTATATCAATGGCCACAAATGGATCACGGACAGTAGCCTCTTCTCTATACTTATCTTCAACAGACTTGGCGAACATTGTTAGTTCGTCAAGACTGATCTCCTCCACCGCCAGGCGAAGTCTCTTCATAGACTGCTCAAAAGAACCTTCAGGAAGATCTCTCTTAAACGCATCAGCAGAAGAAGTTGAAGGATCGGTGTTAGAAACACTCGCCGTGGGAGGAGGAGGAGGAGGAAGAGTAGTCTTTCCTACTGAAGAAGAAAATTTTTCCACTGATTTCTCTACCGAAGCAGACTTGGCTAGCTTCTTCTCCTTCATTCGTTGAGCCAAAGATTTCATCTCTATAAATAAAGTGAAATAAAGATTAGCAGAGAAGCTCATAAATATAAACAAATATAGCAGAAAAAGATCGATCGACAGGTAAATACCAGCAGAAGGACGGGCATAAATTTTAGATCCGGATTTCTTCTTTGGGCCAAAAGAATCCCCAAAAAAAAAAATGATCATAAATTAGATTGGTGCAAGAAACAGGGCTTAGCCTGGTGAAAACCTCTAAATGCTTCTCCTCCTCATAAGATAAAGATCGGAGGCCACCAAACGGAGTCATCCTTGGACTAACCATCCAAAATTTTGATAGATCACCCCATCCTTGCTTATGGGAAATAATAAAGAATTTTTTCTTTCAGTTTTTAAGTGAAGAAGGCAGGGTAAAAATTGTTCTATCACTTTGAAAGTTAAAATGGTCGAAACCTTTTCTCCCCACGAGGTGATATAGCTCCCTCACTTCCCTACTATTGATATCAAACCCATATATCTTACCCAAAATCCTAAGACCTACTAAAATTTTCTAAGAATTGGGATGGAGTTGACAGATCGGGATGTCATATTCCTTAAGCACATCGACATATAGACGAGGCAAAGGAAATCAAAGACTAGACTCTAGATCTTTCAGATAGATCATCCTATCTAGATCGCCAAATTTTTGATCAACAAAAGTCCCCGGTTCAGGTAAATGAAGCTTAAAAGCTTTAGGGATATTGTATAAAGCCCTAATTTATGAGAGACGATCTATGGATAGTTCACAAGGAATGTGAACCCCCTTTTTGGGTTCGGAGATTGGAAGTTGTGGGGGATTAGCAACCACAACAATTTCTGAACTGGTATTAATGGGTTGTATAGGGGGTGGGTGTATATATACGGTATCAACCAAAGAAGAATTGGATCGATCTGAGATAGTACCCTCACTATTAGCATGATCACCAGACAGGTGATCATTCTGGCTATCTTCAAGGTGACTCATTTTTTAATAAATAAAAAGAGTGTCAAAGATAAGGGAAAAAACACTTACTGATAAATATAGTAGGATAAAAAATATGGCAAATTGTGCAGATCAACAGCTAAAAAGTTACTAGAAAGATCAAAGCAATCTCCAAAAAGAGGAAAAAGAAGAAAGGAATAGTGAGGAAAAATTCTTTTAAAGAAAAAGGCAAAAAGTAGAAAAAACTGTGAAGAAGAAAGTGATAAGCGGCAGCAAAGGTAAAAAATCGAAATGAAGGCATAAAACCCTACTTATAAGATACGACGCAGAAACCGAAGGGTTTAGGAAACTATTCCAAACATGACACGTGGCATAAAAAGCGTCAGTACGATTCTTTATTCGAGAAATAAAATTATTACGAAGTGATGGAAACGATGGTGTCATGAATGTCTACATAGAGAACCAAACCGCCAATAAAGATTGCCAATGCTTGAATCGCCTAAGGATAAAATTCACCTCAAAACAGAACATATCCGAGCTTTTAACTCGAAAATTGGTGGGGAGACATGTGATACATCCTAGTATAAACTGGTCACCCTAGACGAACCAGAGGCTTGCCCAAGCAGTCCATATCCGATTATAAGCTACAAAGTCATCTCCATATACAATACTGAGAAAAGAACAAACCGATTCCAAAAAAGATTCAGCACCTTAAGCACTCCACTATAAAAAGGGGTATTTTCTCCATTAAACAAGTAACGTAATTCTAAACACTCTTAATGATAAAAAAACTTATAATCTCTATCTTTTCTAACTTAAGCATCGGAGTAGTCCCCCAGACACATCGCCTGGACCCTCTAACCTATTGTCTTGCAGGAACGGAAGATCGCCTATACGTGTGCTAGAAGATCGGAATATTTTCTGAGCACATCAATATTAAAGTGAGATAAATAAATTGAAAATTAGAGTATAGTATTGTTTATCAAGTAAAAATTATCTATTTTAATTTTCCAATAAAAAATTTTAGTTAAATACATTTGATTGAAAAAAAATTATTTGTTCAAACACTTAATTTAAAAAAAAAAATTATTCATTCAGAAATTTGATTGGTAAAAATTAAAATAAAAAAGATTTTTTTTTGAAGAAAATAAAAATAAAAATAAAAAAAATGATAAAGTTGAAAACCCAACAATATTATAATTATCCCAATATTCACACAATTTCAATCGTAATATATAAATTTTCTTACCAGTTTTATATCATTTAATCATTGATAGGAATTTTAATTTAGGAGTGTGCTGGGATTAAAATTCTATTGGAAGAAAATTCTTCCTAGCTTATTTATTTTTGAAAATGAAAGGTCCAGCCAACCTCTAGCTGCCTGTGTACCATTTGATTGCCACAACAACTATATATTATATTATTATTAGAACCAAAATGAGAGCAACAAAAATTTAATTAATTGATAAAAAAATATATAATTATTGAATGTTGAATTTGCTTCTAAAAGCTATGTCCATTAATTAATATTAATTTTCCCTCTCCCTAAGTTATGATTTCTTTTCATTCTTTATTTTATTTTACAATTTTAATATATTATTATTAATTTTCTATAGTCTTTTGGAGGAGCTTCTTTATTAATTTATAGCGGGGCCATTGAAACCAAAAAGCATTGCCAAGATTTGTATATACTATCATTATCATCTGTGGCATCCTAAGGAACTGGGGACCAAGTGCCACCTGCCATAACTTTTAATGGCATTTCTTGCTATATTAACTTTAACATGATGATTAATATTCGTGAAGAACAGGATTAAAATATGCCAGACAAAGTTATTTCTTTTATAAAAAAAAATGCCAGTCACATCATGTAAATTTTAGTATTTATATTAAAAGTTATGATTTGAGAACCAGCCTAATTTTTAAATAAGTGAAGATAAAAGATCACGAGTAAAATATTTAATTAGAGTCGAATTAAAATTTAATTAGCTAGAGGTTGATAAATTTGATAAGTAATATACATATAAAGAATAAAAGAAATTAAACTCGTTTATTGGCATGAAAAATGGGAACAAATTGATGAAAAGATCTACTGAATTCACACATTTGGCAATAATAATAATAATAATAATAATAATTATTATTATTATTATTCACACTAATCATTCATTAGAGTAATTATTAACAGAAATAGACAGCAATCTGCCATTCTTTGCATGAAGTCATTTTTTTAGAATAGTCCTCTTCGCCACGTGATTGCTATGAAAAACAAGTAATTTATTAACAAATAGAAGCTTGTACACATTATAAAACCAAAAACAACACTCGCGAAACTGATTTCAAAATAATTTGTTATTTTCCTATTCAACTCCAATTTAAAACAGTTAACTCAAATTATATAAATAATAACTAATTGAATCTTATAAATCACTTGTATATCTGCTATTTTTTTAAAGTGGGATATTAAACTGCTTAGGTGACGTGCTTAAACTCTTAAAATTAGCAAATCATCTAACTAAACTGTTATATTATTTTTCTTTTTTTTTGTGGAGCAACGTCCTCGTCGTAACTCAACTATTTATATTTTACAACTGAACTCAGATTAAGATTCAACTCATGACTAACTTTAGGTATTATGATTTATTAGTGTCTCGAGCGATTCTATCTCGTGTTTTACCCTACGAATAATCCTTTTCTTATGGGCCACCATCTTTACGCAATCTGACCAAAAAAAAAAAAGTTTCTTAATTTATAAGAAATATATGCATATGGGAATTTGAGCATATTGCTTGGAAATGGCCCTAACCCTAGCTTGGTCAACAGGTCATATTTTTGCTTTCTCAGCTTACCTAAAGTGAAAAGGAAGACAAATGAAAGTATTTGCTAATATCAAGGTTGAATTTATTTGCTCCGTCCCTAACGGGATAGCAGAGTGGAGAGCAACTTGGCCTGGAATCAAGAAATTTTATGTTCGATACCCAGTAATATAGGCTATGTGATTGAATTGTTTATTGATCTGTGATTTTCGTTGGTATTAGGTTGCTGTAATATTTGACACTTATATTGTAATATAATATCTTTTGAAAAAAAGATAAATTATTTGCTACAGTTAAAAGTTTGAGAATAATTAACTATAGTGCTTTTGTTCTTTTTCTTCACCATAAAGCTTTAATCATATATATATAACTAAGCAATTCAATTTATTAATTAAGTTTAGAAAAAAAAAATGAATTTTGATTAATGGATTCAAATTAGACCCATTTATGGATCAAATCTAAACTTAAAAAATGTTAAAATTTATAAATATTCTTTTGATATGTTCATAAATTAAGATAAGATCTAAAATTGACTATCAAACAAATTTAATTAAAATATTAAAATTATTTTTAAGACTATAAAAAATATATATTCAAACTCTTATCTTAATTTATATATATATATATGAATTCAGTGTTATTGTGAAAAATTTATATTATACATAATAACTCAACAGTTAATGTGATTGTTAATCATTGCTCATTTCAAAGTTGTAATTAGCAAATAATTGAAATAATATATAATTCAATAATGGTTTGTGGGAGTGTGACTTTTCATACATATCAATGTCATTACCAAATTCATTTTTTAATGGTTTTGTATAGTGTGCAAACATACAAACCCTATTCCAATTTTACATATGTGTATGAAAGATATTGGTCTAAGAGTTGATGAATACACACTTTTGTATGTCCACAAATTTATATAGAATCCTACCCTTTTTATAATTAAATTAAGTGTTTACATATACAGCCTAGTGATAAACTGATATTGCATGCATCTGTTAATCCATATATATATAATTTTTGCTCTTTTGCTCTTTTTATTTTTTTTAATTAAAGACTCCAATAAATTTAGAAATTATTTTCTTTTCTTTTTAGCAAATTTTTTAAGCAAAACTTAAAGATGAAAATTGTGAAATTATAGATATATAAACATATTTATTTACATATCAAGTATTAAAAATTTATCATTTTCATTTTATTTATAATATTATAAAGTTATCATTAAATATAATTTCATGTTTCTTACTAATTAGTTTTATATAAGTGTTAGAATCCATAAATCAAAAAAGAATATTAAATGGGTAAATATGTAATATAAAAATATAATATTTTATGAAAAGAAGTTTTATTATTTTATAATTAGGAGAGATATTGCAAAATTATTTAATAATTAAAAAATTATGTAAAATTTTTAATTTTATATTTATGTAATTGAATCCCTTCTCCCTATATATATTGTTACATCTCTTTGATTGGATAATGAATCCCTTATTTTCACAATGCTAAAAAAGGTGTACATATATAAAAAGCAAATCCAAATCATATCAACATCAATGGTGCACCATATGTTTTTACTTCTTTTAATAAATGGTATGAGATATCACTTTTTAGTTTTTAGGTATTGCAATTGTTAGCTTTTTAGATAGAACAACCTTCTTTCTCTCCAAACATAATGCTTTATATAATTATATTGGGCCATGCATATCTGATCACCACTTGCAGGATGAGGAAATTAATTAAGAGGATCCTAAGATTAGAAAAATAATAAAATATTATTATTAATATCATTTTAATATCTATGCTTAATTAATTTCTAACTTTGAAATCTTATTTGTGCTTATATATATATATATATATATACATACGAAAATGGTACATATTGATTGATAAAAACGTTCTTATTAATTTTTTATATTCTCTAAATTAGATATTTATTATTATTGCATAAAATTTTTTTATTATAATATGACTTAGATTTGTTTTATAATTTTCTATAAAATAATTCTTATATCAAATTTTTATATCAAGGAAAAATACAGTAAAATATCATGTGATTTAGCGTTTATTTTAAATATGAACTGATATTTTTTTTTCTAACACTTTAATACTTTGTGTTTATCACCGTTAAATACTTCAATACTAATTTACTAACGTCGTTTATTTTGCTGATGTGACAAGTTTTTTATAATAATTTTTTTTGAGAAAGTACAGTAAATTACCCTGTGATTTATTTTTGTGACATTTTAGTACCTTGTGGGTTTCACGAAAATAAATTTTTATTATGAAAAACTTGTCACATTAGCAAAAATAAACGACGTTAGTGGATTGATAGTTAAGTGTTTAATGGTGACAAACACAAGATACTAAAATGTCACGAAAAAAATCTCAATCTCCATTTAAAATAAACGTCAAACCACAATGTATTTTATTGTACTTTTTCCTTTATATTATCTATCAAATTTTAAAAGTTTGATGGATTTTTCACATATTCTTTTCATTTAAATTCAAAACTAATATATTTTTTCATAATTTAGATTAATTATATATCATGTTAATAAAATGTACGACTTCAATTTCTTTTTCTTTTTATTATTTTAAATTAAAATTTTTAGATATTGATTGTCATTATATACAATTATTTTATATTATATTATTAAAAAAATCTATAATTATCCAATAACTAGAATTATAATATTCAATTTTTGTATTTCAATTTTAGTCTTATACTTTATTTTATTTTTAATTTTTAATTTTTAATTAATCATCACTTAAAGATAACATTATAATCTATATATAACTATATTTAATATACTATTTTTTTTATTTATTTAATTTTACATCTATTTTTTTTAATTCAACTTAATTAATCATAGACATCTTACAAAGACAATGTGTTAATTTATTATCTATTGATATATATTTTATCTTACAAAATTAAATTTAGGTCATATATAATTTTTTTTGTTGGAATTCATCAAGCAATCATAAAAGGTTTTAATACTTTGTTTGGATTGCTTTACATATTTTTAATTTAGTATTTTTAATCTAGCCAAAGAGTAAATCATATATTACATTTTAATTTTTTCTTTTATAAGGAAGGAAAATAACATGACTTATTTTACAAGAATTTAAATAAATTTTCAATCGATTCAACAATCTAAAACTAGCTACTCGAAATTCTATTTAGATCTAAAAAACTTATATGATAATAATAGAGAAATTCTTAAATTTTTACATGAGGTATGTATGTGATTAAAATTTTTTCATGTTTCTTTTTATACTATCAACCCATGTTAGATTTTTTTTTTTTTTTTTGCCCAAATCAACCCATGTTAGATTTGAGTTACATTTATATTATTTGATAATTTATCTGATTTGATATGATATTTTGTATTGTAAGAAAAGAAACCATATCAAATGGTAAGAAACCATATTAATTTGAAAATGACATTGTATATATCAATCTAAAATTATATATAGATATTTAAGCAATCAGTACATCAATTACAAGTAAACATAGAATTAGAATCAATCATGCATAATTTGATTATTTTATTTGATTTTTTATATTTTATAAAAGTATGGAGAAAAGAAAATCTCAATTTTTAATCTATTAATTTAGTATGAATTTTGTTTTTAATAAAAAGGTTCATTTTTGGTATATATCAAAAATTAAAAGGAGAAGAGCTAATTACAGTTCCAAGAAAATTAAGGAACCACTAAAATTTGTCCTACCTTGATCATTTTTCACTAATAATTGATCAAGAGAGCAACAACAAAATTATAATTATTAAATATTAGAGATATTTGAGTCCTAAATTATTGGTGGTCCGTCTAATAGACAATATACTTAAAAGCTGTCATTTTCATTGTCTCTCTTAAGTCTTCACTTTAGCAAATGTAAGTTGCCTTGACAACCTTTCTTGTTGTGATTAATAAATATTGTTTGCTGGACTCATTCTCTTTATGACTTTGCCGATTCCAAACCTTGATTTTTCTTTTCATGGTGGGCACTATTGCTTTAATGCCCCTTTTATGATTTCCAAAATACCTGCATAAGCTACTTGAAACTTCAATTATTTCTAACCGGGCCATCATCAACGATCTTATCTCCAAATTATGTAATATTAATAAAATATTTGGTAATTTCGTAAGTATACATCGCCATCTTTATAAGAATAACACGCAAAGAAATGATTAGTATAAAAGTAATTTTATTATTATTTTGATTCATTGGAAGTTTAATGGGTCGAAATAATATTATAAGTTACACAATAGAGGTAGCGCTTCCCTTTAACATATCTTACTAAATTGATAATAACTTTTTATAATTTGAGAGTTTCTACTTTCTATATCCTTAAAGAGACATATGATTGGCAAGTAATTTTATTTTTTAAATAAATAAATAGCCATCTCATATTATAATGTCTCGTGATATATAGTTGCATAAAAATATTCCTTTTGTTGTATTATAGACGTTAGAATAAATATAAATAATGTTCATTTAGAAGTCATTGATAAAAATAATTCAAGTTTATCAGTTTTTTTTTTTTTTTTTTTTTTAACATAAGATAATATTTCATTAGCACATTAAGGTATAATCTAATGATAAATACATATACAATATGAACAATAGACTAAAGTTCGTTTTCCTCTCCTAAAAAAAAAAAGAAAAAAAAAAAAAGATACTATTTCTTTAATCCATTCAATTTAATCTATTTGAATTTCGGTAATTCAAATTTAATGTGAGTTAAATTAAGATTTGAGCTGTTTTCGGATCGAATGAATTCAAATCATATTTATTGATTGATTAAAAAATTGCCAACTCTACTAATTACCATGGCCTCCATTTGAATTTAAGTTTCTACAGAAATCTGTGTTAGGTTGAAGAGTTGTTCTGTAATTAAGACTATGAAATATGGGTTTAATGTCTTTAGAAGCAAAGAGATGATAAAGACGATATAGCCTATTGGGCTTCTCACGATTCAGAATAAGCCCATATGCAATAGATAATGCCCATGGGTGACAATAGATTGGGCCAAACTCATAGCAGTTTGGGCCCATTTTCTAAAAGTTTTTAGTAATGCCGTTTATGAGAGAAATCATTACTCGGAACGAGAAACATGTATAAATTGAAGTAGATCAGGAAATATTGAAATTTTCTAATATATAAATTTATAAAAATAATTAGATTTTTTATTTTTGAACATGATAAAAAATATATTAAAAAATGATAA
>CATKHJ010245109.1:0-12379 GCA_949750685.1 Vernicia montana
AAAGACTGAAACTCAGAGTGAGAGAGGGAGGGACGGAGCCGGAGGGAGACGCAAAATGGAAGCAGAACTATCAGAGCTGGAGCGAGTCCAAATCTTAATCCTCCAACGAATATCGAACCTCGAGCGTTCTCTTCTTCCTCAAAACAGCCTCTCTGCTCCCGCATCTGTCTCTTCTCCCGACGCAAACTATTGCGAGACCGCCGGCGGAGGCGACACTGAAGTTCGCCTCTCCGATATCCTCCGGTCCATTGGCATTAGTGACTTCGCCTTTAAAGAGTTCCTTCCGATTACTACGATTGGTCTCTCGAGGCCCGACGGGACATTCTCGGCGCCGCCTCCGTCGATCACCTCTGCAAAAGCATAGTCTTGGTAGGTCATTTGAACATTGCGAATTATAGATTAATATATTGGTTTTTCTGCTTTTAGATTATTGATTATGTTAAATTTTAAGATTAATGCTAGTAGATGTGCGTTCAATTTTCAAGCTCCCAATCGAGCATGAGGGAGTGGGACTATGTTCTGTGACAATAGTTAATTATTGATAGTGTGTTGCTTGATTAATTCTATCAAATTTGTAGGTAGCAATCTGCAAATGCAAATTGTGTTCTTAGGCTAAGCGTCGGTTAGATGTGAATTCTGAGTTGCTTGAGATAACAATGAAATGAATTCAAAATTGAAAATGAATACTTTTGCAGAAATTTGCCTTTTTTTTTAATTGTTTTTTTTATACATAGAGATTGAGAGTGCATTTTAACATTGTCCACATAGTTTAGGTTTAGACTTTAGATAACCTTGTAGAAACAACGCAACTGTAATGAAAATGTATTTCAGAGATTGTTATAAAAGATTCAGTTTGGACATCTATGTTGATATGGTATTAACCGTATTGTATATGGCAATATGGCGAATTAAGTTTTCTAGTCTGCAACAGTAAGAAGTCCAAATTTGAATTTCTAAGTATGGAAAATTAAGACAAATTTGTTTCTTTTGCACGTTGTAAGAGGAGCATTAAACTTCTTATGACAGGGAGATTAGTAGATGACAACTCTTCTCTCCTTCCATAACAGGTCTTGATTCTTTTCATTCCACTTTTGGAATCAGATAGGAGAATTTGAATTACGATGGTTTTTTTTTTTTTGTCATATTTTCTATATGGCCCATACTCAAACCACTTTTCTCTGGCCAACCCTGTTTGAAAGGACAGGGACTTTCCTCTAAAGTTAAGATTTTCGTTTGGTCTGTGGTGTTTAATAGGATTACTACTAGAATTCTGTTGCTAGTTCAGAGACCATATAAGTTATCTCTATATATATGCGTTATGTCCTATCATAGTTGTGAAACTCCTTGCCTTTTTCTTCTTCTACTTCTTCTCTCTCTCTCTCTCTCTCTTGTTTCAATCATGCTACATAGTGTATTTGCCATAGGTTTTTTGTGTAGTTTTAGTGAGCAGTCAGTTTGTTTACAAGACTGTAAATGATTCATTCTTGAAGTTTTTTTGAGAAAAAGGGGGAAATATTCTTTTATAATGTGCTGATCTTTGTGGTAAATTCGGTGTGTTTGATTGGAGAGATATGTAGGGATTTTTGAGAACCATATTCTCTTTGTTCACAATGTTCAGTTACTCTTAGATGGGGTAGTTCTTTTGAAATCCTTATGGTGCTTTGTTTCTGGCATCTGTAGAAGAGTTTCTTTAATTGATGCATTATCATGGTATGATGGAAAATTCTGTTTCAATATGTTATGTGATGTCTTATATGTATTTAAAAAATATGTATATCAGCAGTCTTTGATTTTTTCTTTTTAATGGAAAGAGCAAGTTGGAGAGCAAGAGAAGGTTGGAAGGTTTGTGGATGTTCAAAAGTTTGATCATTACATGCTACTTTTGAAAGTTTTTTTTAGAAAATAACTATGTTGGGTTTAGGTATGGATCTCAAGCATGGATATCTAGGTGCTTGACTTGTGCAATGTTTGAACTCTAGACTACGGGCACTTTATTCAGAAAGGTCCAGTTATTGGTTACCTGCACGCAAATGCATTTTGTTAAACTAGTATAAGGATGTGCTAAGCACTAAGCAATTTACCCAAAATTTCAGTACTGGCTTTTTGTCTCATCACAAATGAAATAAGAGAAGGTCACTACCATAAAATTAGAAGCCCGATACAAAATTTAATGAAAATAGAAAAGTCCATCTCATGATCAAACTAGAAGTCCATTAAGACCAAGTTAAAGTTTAACTTCAAAATAAACATGCTGAATCCAAATTAAACCTGTGGCCTAAAGGATAATGAGAAGGGGGAGAAGAGCCCAAAGTTAACATCGAAAATAAGAGGAAGAAAAAGAAAGAAGGGATAGAGTAAAATTACTTGTATTTCTGACATATATTTCATACCTGTTCACATGCGGAGCCATGTCGACATGAGAACTCTTGGCTAAAATGCCAAGTTCAAGAACATATTAAAAGAATAATTTAGAGTTTGGAATTGCATTTTTTGCATGAAGAATAATTACATGACCTTCCTTTTTTGGATGTGAAATTAAGCAAGAAAGAAGTTACATTCTGCTGGAGGATTAGAGTCTGTTACCACCCTAGTCATATATAGAATGGTCTCTAAGAGTATTATAAGTTATAAGTCTTGTGTAATTTCTGTTGGGGCTTGCAGAAATATGTTGTCTAGTGAGTGCTGATCTAGAATTTTGTAGCCATAACAATGTTAATCTTTTTCTTTGTTAATGCTGTCAACTGAAGAAATTAAATTTGCCATGGTTGGGATATTTACTATGTAGGATAAGATATTGTAACAGTTAACGATCATGCATATTCAAACACTGTATTGCTGTTTAATTGTTATCAAACTGCTGTACATAAGAGCGATGTCTTAATGTTTGTGGCATGAAAACATCATTTGTCTATATTTATACGACTTAAATAGCAGCAGCAAAACAAATGTTTCAAGACTCTGGTACTGCTAAAGTCAATGTCAAATCTACTCTTTTGCCTTTCACCATGGGTTCATAAACAATTACTTATTTCATTTTGTGAATGTTGTGCTGAAGTTCTTTTGTTTCCCTCAGGTTAATACACAGGCCCCATCAAACATTATTGATTGTAGTGATCGCAATAATTCAAAGTATTACATTGTTGTAGTTCAGGTACTGCCTTTTCACATTAACAATTTGCAATACAAAATGATGCCTGAGCTACTTACATGTGGACATCTGCTTTGTTGCAGTATACTGCACGGTTCAATGCTGAAACTGTTAAAAACTTTCTGTATACACTCAATGATGGCAAGATAGCGAAAAAGAAATTCAACTGTAAGTTGTCCTATTTATGATGAAACATTTCAGTTTAGGTTTGCTTGAGAGTGGAACTATACCAGCTGTATTACTAATTTAATAATTTACTAATACATCCGTCATAATTTGGTATTTTCATTTGGGTGCTTTGAGGCCTTATTATGCACAAAATCAATGAAAGATGATAATTCTTTTTTTTTTTCCTCACCAATCTTCACAATTTCCAATTAGCTTCACATTGCATTATGAATTGGAAGGTTGTGGGAGAATCTGTTGCAGGAAATTTTGATTAACAAGTGGTTCTATTTCTTTCTCTCCTTCCCTCCCTCCTTTAGGGGTGTAAATGAGCCAAGTTGTTCGCGAGCGATTCGGTGCTCAGCTCGATAAAAACTCGTTCGCGTTTGCGTTCGTTTTATAAACGAACCAAACTTGAGTCTTACTTTAAGGCTCGATGAATAAATGAGCTGAGTTTGATCAAAATTAAGGTTAGCTCGATTAGATTCATGAACAACTTGATTATAAGCTCGTAAACATGCTCGTGAACAGGCTCGCGAACAACTCGATTAATAGGTTCGTGAATAACTTGATTATTATTATTATTATTATTAATTTAATAATTTTGACACTCCAAAAAATATATTTTAATACTCCTATAAATTTTTTGGTAATTCAATTTGATTAAAATATATATACTCCTGATTAATATAATTTAATATTTCCTTATTATATAATTTAATATTCTAATCTTTAAAAATATCTTTTTTATAATTAATATTTTTGTAATACATGTAATGCTCAATTTTATGATTGGATTTTTCTTTTTCACTAATTGGGTGTTTTTACTTTTATGTTAGTTTTAAGTATTTTTATTATAATTATTTTATTAGAAATAAATATTTAGGAAGTTGAGTATTTTGATAAATTAAAAACGAATTGAACTCAAGTTTAGCTGAATTATAATTTATTAACAAGTCGAGCTCAAGTTTAAACGAGTCAAGTTTGAACATGATTTTCAAGTTCGATCCAAAACTCGAGCTCAGAAAAAAAATATTGAGCCGAGCCTAAACTTGTTAAAGTTCGGCTCGGCTTGGCTCGATTACAGCCCCTTCTTCTATCTGAGCAAAATGACTTGTGATTGCAGACAACAATCATGTACAAATTTGTTTGATTGATTGATTCACAAGAACATTCGTTCATAGCAACCCACTATTCATATATTATTAGTTATGATGAGAACATGAGTACATTGTTGTGCAAGCAAGGGAAGTGTCAGGATGCTGAGACACCATCATGTTCATACAAGGAAGTCATGGCTGAGGAGATTGCTTGCATAGTCTATTCGAAAGACGGTGAATTTCAGTTTTTGCTGAGAAAGAGATGATGGACAATAGGAATTATTATCTGCATAATCTAAATATGTAATGAATAAATAGTTTTGTAATGAGTATGAGAAAGGATATGAAATGCTCAACAAGAAGTTCATGTGAAAGCTTACCTTAACTATGTTAATCATCTGAAATCTTAAAATTTTCTTTCAATAGGCCTGCATATTTGTGTTTCACCACCAAATAAACTATTATAAGTTTAGCTGCAATATTTTTTTTTCCTTTTTTTTCTCTTTTCCATTGCCAGGCTTGTAATAAACAAGCAAGTCTTTTTAACATTATTCTAATGGTACTTGAGAAAGTAATGACATTTTTACCAATGCAGTGAGGCTTGCTCCTGAGGAGACATCTGTAAAGTTGACTGGATATGAGCACAATGCAGTGACATGTATTGGCATGAAAACAGACCTCCCGGTAAATACTCCTATTGCAGTTATATAGGAACTATCTACATATTCTATGAAACTGAAGTTATCCTAGCTGCATGTAGCTCTTAAGTTGATTGATTGTTTTTTGTCATTCTAATGTGAATGTATCAATTATTTATTGACTGTTTGTAATGAAATCTCCTCAAAGGTCCATAATTTACTATTAAAGTGTTGGTAAACTTTTAAAGAAAGAATAATTGTTAAGCTGTAAAGCATAATGCAATTTATAGAAAGGAGATTTTGGGATGGAGCTTCCTTCAAGAAATACTGGTTCATCAACTATGCAAGTATATGACCTTTCCAAGATACTACTTAAAAACTTTTTAAGGTATTTTTGCTGTACACATGCACTTGACACTAGTTTTCCAGACAGTACAGCTATAGTGTCCTGTCTTGCTTGAAGCAGCACGATCAAGTTGGCCCATGAGGTTTAATTGTCTAGGCTGATACCTATCCTTGTCTTTGCTTATGGTGTGTGGCTGGTTTATATGCACAGACTCTGAATGAAATCCTGATAAATTTTGGTGATAAAAGGGGATACTTATTTTTTGTTTGTATCAGAAATTTTAACATGGTTTTTTTTTCTTCCTGTTAATCATATCCTCAACTGCAACGCCAGCTATCTGGTGGTCCATCGCTTCCACTATTACAACTGGCAAATTGGAATTTTAATATAGCGGTCCACTGCATTGATGATCAAGATCAATGGTTTTCTGCCAGTCTGTCTCTTGAAAAAATTTTGGGTTGCTCACTTAGAACCGACCTAGATATGTGTTTCAACGGCAAAAGTTTGTTTGATGTGTATGCTTGTCTTTTTGTGATTTTGCCCATGCAGTTGTATAGGGGACATGATAGAAGGTGACTGTAGATGTTGAAGAGTCTTGAAAATGTTTGACGCTAGCAATGAGAATTCTTGTTGGCGAAAATTAAATCAGAGTAATATTTTGAGCTATTGAGAGGAGCTGAAAATTCAAAAACTAGGTGTCTAGATTGAGAGTGTAACTTGCATACTAACACATATAAATGCCATTCATGCATTATGTCTGTATGCACGTGTCTGCACAGACCCACAGATAATGTAGAAATAGAGATAAAATAGAATTGCTTTTTATTATTATACTGTTGTTAATTGGATTAAGCATGTTTTGATCTCAGATTATTTTGGATGAAGCAATTGTAAGGCTGAATCCTGATTTCTTCTGGTTGGGTGGTGGAGAGGTTGATCTGAAGCTTGGGATAAAGACATTGGAATTTATCAGTTCCGTTAAACCTTTCATTGTCAGTTGCAGTGGATGATTAACCCAAATGTGAACCCATTTTTGGACTAATTGAAAAAGATAAGGTTTTTGGACTTAGAGATGAGGAATTGACATTTCCATCAAGTTCTGCTATGGAAAATTCAGGCTTTCAAGTTAGTAATAGTTTAGAGAAGAAGTTATTGCTCTGCATATTTTTCTTGTATTGGTATTTTCCAGGGCATTGAATTTAAATTGGTTGATGTGAATTGGATCTCATATACTTTATTGTAGCTGTTGATATGGCAGGGAAAGGTAACTGAAATGAAATCTATCAATTTTTTGGCAATATATACACACATTTATTTTACCAGATGAATAGTTGATATCTAATGGTGATGCATCATATTGTTTTGAACGAGTTTTAATGCCCTTGAAAATATTGGTATAGGAAGCACACAATTCTTGGTTTCTGCCTTCAAGTTGGTGTGTTGCAGTATCATTCTCAATTCCTTTTCTTTCTAATTGCAGGGTTTAAATGCATGATGTATCTATGCTAAATTTTTCTTGAATGGTTTGTGGAGGAAACCAATCATCCTAAACCATTTGACATGTGCAATCTCTTTTCTCTCAATGTGTGTGTATATATAAGAGTGGAGTCCACATATTTAAATTTAATGTCTGCGGCACTTGTCATCGACTCTATACAGGATGACTCAAGGTAATTGCTGGGTTTTTCCTTTTTTTCATTCATGAGCCATCTTAATGCCATCTTTCACTCTAGGTAAAATGGTAATCATGCTATATAGAATTTGCGGAGACTAAGAAGAACAAGAAATGGCTATGCATTGGCATGGTGAGTGTTCTCTCTATCAATTGAGCTTCATGGCCTCAGGCAAGGTGAAAGCAGTAGTTAGTGTTGATTAAAGTTTCTAACGCCCCTGTTTCCGGTATGTAAATGGAATTGATATAACTTAGCACCCATTTAAGTTCGGTAAAGGTTTTGTTTGAAACCTGTGAAAACTTTTTAACTGTTCCAACCATTCCACTTGATGAATTGCTACTTCAACAGTTTTGACCAACTAATTTCTAGCTCTTGATATTCGATGTATCAAAAGCTACTTGGATCAACTTCATGGTCGTATTGCATGAGAAATTTAAACAAATCTAGCAACAGATGTGTCCAATACCTGTAACTGGTGTTTTTTCTTTTTTTTTTTTCTAAAAAAAGAACAAAATTTAAACCATGGTAGGCGAGTGTCACAATTGAGAATTCAACCGAAAACAAACTAATTATTGCCTAGCTCATTTTAGGAACAACATCCAACAAAATTTCAGCCTCAGGAACACATCCATGTCTGCTGTGTTCCCATTTATTCACTATCGCATTAATATAGAAGCCTAAATACAATGAATGTGGCTTTTCATCTTTCTACATTCACCATCTTCTTATGGCCAACCCTTCTATTTAGCAACTCAACGATTATAGTAATTCGAGAGATTGTTGGAAGATGATTTCCACTCTGGCCTCCTTCTCAAGAAGATCTAATTAGTAAGCAAAAGAACCGATAAAACCATATTCTAGAGAAATTGAAGTCAAATCTCTAGTGTAGGTTTGGGGTTCCATTCTTATTTTTTACAATAATATATAATACAAGACAAGATTGATCTCGAATACTAAATATTCTTTTACCTTATAGTATGATATTCTTAGGAAACATCATGTTCTAATTAGATAGGGAAAGAGAAAGAAAACCAAATCTATAATAAGCGTACATGTAGGAAAATATAAATTGATCTAGGGTTTTTCATTGTGGATAGGTGGTTTCCTATGGGGTTGTGCATAATCCATAACTACTACGTCCTCAATGTCATTTTCGTTGGATTCTACAGCTTCTTCTGTATCACTTGGTGCCAATCCTAGCATGGATCGCTGTTGCCTTTTCCATCCCTAACAAAATTCATAAACAAATTAATTACAACATGCAATCATAATTGTATGATAGAAATCTCTCTCTTATCTCCTAAAGTAGGAGTTATCTCTCTTATCTCCTAAAGTAGGAGTTTTTGTGTAACGAAACATCTAACATTTTATTAGACTTGTTAATATATACTCCTTTCGTTTCACAATAACTGTCGTTTTAAAAAGATGCACACATATTAAGAAAACTATTAAATACCTTTAATTTTAATTAATATAGACAAATATACTCTTATTTTCTCTCACCAAATAATAAAAAACATATGAAATATTGGAATTGGAATGAGGGTAAAATTAGAAAAAAACTAATAAATGTTGCATTGAACTCCTAAAACGATAATTATATTGAAACAAAATCACTTTTCTAAAAAAATAATTATTGAGAACCGGATGGAGTGTTAATTAACTAATAAGTTTTAATTCAATAATATTGAAATTGTTATCAAAATTGAGGTTGCGAGTTGAAAGCAGTAGTTGAAGCTGGATATAATTAAAAAAACAAAACAAGGCACACAGTAAATCTAGCGAAACTGTACATGTGGTATGCTATATATTTTTCTTGTTAATTTATGCTCTTCAACTTGTAGGCACGCCCTCATGGCCATGTATTATTCGTGCATGTTGAGACCATCTGTTCATGCTATCCTTATTATGGACATGGTACAAGGAAAGATGGGCCATGAATCTTGCTCACTACCACACAAGAAAGATAACTGCCTAACAGCCATGCATAACCACCATTCTTATCCTTCTAAAATTATATAGCATTAAGGAGTATTTTATTATTTACCTCTATTTTAGCCGTATGTTGCAAATCTTCCTGAGAAGATACAGCAAGCTCATTTCCTGAAGGTTCCAGCAGCACTATCGTTAGCAAGTACAGCAATAATGTCATTAAACAAACAAAAAAGGATAGAGAAGAAGAAGAAGAAGAAGAAGAAGAAAGTATATATTTATATAAGAAATTAATATTCTTTTGTTTACTAATAAGGAATTAAGAATTTGGAAGGCAATAGCTGAAAGTGCAATTTGCATTTTTCATATATTATCTTATGAGTATCATCATGGTCATGTTGGCATCATATGCCTTGTGTTCAAGTTAGGACAAATGGCTTGTAATTAACGGAAAAATAATATTGTTTTTTGATTAATTAGTTTTAAAGACTACTATGATACTATTGAGCCTGAAATCATTAGTGAAAAAAAAAATTGCACCCCTTGCACCAAAGGCATAACAGAAATTGAAATTCAATAAATTAGCTTTAATTAACTGATAAGTTTCAGGACTCAAATTAGGTGTGTCTGGGAATTAGTTGACATCTGTTAGGTTTTTAAGTTAATTAGGTTACTAATTAATTGCATTTAGTAATTAGGTTATTATTCATTATGACATCTATTTAATTTTTAATTATATAGTGGGTTGGAAAATAATTAATAATTAACCTGAAGATGTTTTTTTCATGCCTTGTTCTTCCTTCAATAAAGCCTGTAAGTTCATCAGCTTATTCATTGTGCTTGCACCATGCGAACTCTCAAGTTCCTGATCTCCAAATTCTTTTGAAGTCGGAAGGGTCAGTCCTGAATCTCCTGATGAAGTTGAAGTCTCATGGAGATTCACTTCATGTACATCCTGCATCAAACCCTAAATTATTTAACTCTCTCAAACATTAAATTGGATACGTAAAATTAGTAATAATGAAATTAATTATACCATGTTATTGAAGCCAAGAAAGCGAGCATTGCATGCATGCCTAGAAATGCATAATAGAAGGCAAAAAAGAAAGGAAGACATAGTAGTAGATATTGACATTGAAAACTGAATGTATGATATGCTTAATTTGTTTATTTTGGTGAGTTGAGAGATAGATATATAGGTAGGGTTACAACTTACAATTGTATTTGTAGTGTTTGAAGAAGCAACAAGCATTTATTGCTAGTTTTGTATGAAACTGAAAGACGTCCCTTAAGAGAACATGCATGTGTTTGGCCAATGAACCTTCAAAACCAAATTTAAGATATTCGTGGGGTCCTTCTTTGTCTCTTCTTCCTCTCTTTTTTTTTAATCAACTGTGTATATATATTATGCCAATTTGATAGATTACTTTGTTTAAAACAAATTCTATAAACTTTATGAAAAAATAATTTAATTTATGAAAAAATATAGGAAAATTATGATTTTCCTTAAAAGAATATTTTTTTTTTTAATTATGAAATTTTTTTTTTCATTAATTTAGAAATTTAACATTATTATTTTGCACAAAATAAATCATATTTTCGTAAAATTAAATTTTTTTTTGCAACTAAAAAGAATTTAAAAAAATAGTTTTATTTACCAAAAAATATAAGAAGATTGTAATTTTTCATAAGAGAGCCATTTTTTTCGTAATTACAAAATTATTTTTCTTTTTCATTAATTTAAGAACTTTTTCGTAAAGTTATTGTTTTGCACAAGATAAGTTATATTTTCGTAAAATTAAAACTCTTTTCGCAACTAAAAAGAATTATGAAAAAATAATTTAATTTACGAAAAAATATAAGAAAATTATAATTTTTCATAAGAGAGTCATTTTTTTCATAAAATAAAATAAAGTAGGTTTACTTTAATTTCTAACAAAATATACACCTATATATATATATATATGGAAAACTATGGTGGCCCAACAAGGACAAAATTAACATTATTGAGTTATGCATATATGCATATAATAAGGTTCAAGATTTATTGAATTTTTAGATTATAAATTAAGTGGTTTGTTTGATATGTTTGGGATTGTGTTTAAAAAAACACTTTTCAATAAAAAAAAATTTATATTTTTTTTTAAAATTATTTTTTCTTAAGAGCTGGTAAATTGATACTTTTTTCAGAAGCATATTTAAAAAAACAGTTTATAAAAAATAATAAAAAACAATCAGTTAAATAAAAAAAAATTTAAAAGTGCTTTTTTAGCCTCAAACCACAATCCCAAATAAGCCCATAATGATCATTCAAAAATCAATCTCACTAGTATTTTGCTCATGTCTCTTTAGATAAAGACAAGATAAATTTATAGATAAAAGTCGATAATTCTTGTCATGTATTTATTATAATTCAAACAAAATCATTCAGTTTACTATTAATGAATTTTGACTGATCAGCGGTACTAGAGTCATTTTTAGAGTTATGAGGTTGTAAATTTAAACATCAAAGAGTCAAAGTCTAATTAAAAAAAAATTACTTGGTTTCATTATAGTTTTTGAAATTTGGATCAGTACACGAATACACTTGTACTTTTGTAAGGCAAATTAAAAATTAAAGTCCATGAGATTTCTTATATATATATATATATAACTTAATAATGAGAATTGAGAAGTAATTGAATTAATATATAGAGAAAAAATAGGAAATATTATAGGTCCTACCCATGTGTTTCTACAGAGAAACTCCATTCCTTGTCCTTTTGAACTTATATACTGCATCCCTTGTGACAAATTTGTTGATTTTTGCCGACCTTATTCGTTTGTAGATCTATCCTATGAAAAAAGAGGGTGACCAGTCAAAATTTTCACTTATTATTTGAAAAATAAAAATCTTCCCCAGAAAATTAATGAAGTATTTTATATATAATCGACTCCTTGTTGATTTGTGAAGAGTTTCCTTAATATTGGAGATTAATTAATGAGAGTATAATTATGTTTTTGTTTTCGATACACTAAACATTGCACCTAGGAATATTTCAATAATACAATATTCCTCATCACTAAGTATTATTTGCGAGCTTATTTGATGACATTCAACCAATATATAGTAGTTACCTGAAACTATATATTTAAGGGCCACAAACCCTAAAAGATTTTTCACATATCAAGAAAATAGATGTAGAAAGCTTATCTTGTTAATGGCAATTTTGAGTTATTGTTGCAAATAAACAATATAATTTCTTACGATTTTATTTTTATAGACATGAATTTAAAATTAATTTTAAACCTACAAAAAATTAATCATTAGCTCAAAAGATCTTTTTTCAGACCAAAAATTACTATTACAAAATAATACAGTAATAATAATAATAATA
>CATKHJ010245149.1:0-26332 GCA_949750685.1 Vernicia montana
TTAATTAAGAGTTTTTGAAAAAGTTTTAGCCGTCTCTTTCTTCTTATTTTCTCTCTAATTTTCTATTAAGTTTTATTTTTTAAATCACCGTCAATTTTTTTTTATCGGCAGTAATTCTGATATTTTCTGTTAGATTTGATATGAATAATTTTATCTTTGCTATTGTTGCCACATCCACTACCGGCTCCACTCATTCATCCTCTACTTACGCGTTCTCATTTACCGTCCTCTTTCCATCTCTGTTTTTATTATTTGCTTGTGAGTGAGTTTGTACTTACTGCTGCTATGGTGATATTTTTCATTTTATTATTTTGTGTTAGATTATATTTTATTTTATGTTATTTTGCATGGTTGTAAGAACCGGACCGGACCAGCCGGTCCGACCGAAAAAATGGGGAACCAGAGGTCAGGCCGGTTCGGTTCTGATCCGGTTCGGTTTTTTACTGTTTTTGTGTGTGTGTGTGTGTGTTTGGATATTAAAAAAAAAATTTGGACTAAAAAAATTAAAATTTATGATTGGAAAATTCAAATAGGTATAGGCCAACTTATTTTGGTCCGACATTCGTGTATGCAGATCGCGCGCTCACACGTTGAACCTAAGCCCAATACCATGGATTTGTATCCCCGGTTCATTACTTACTCTAATAACGTTTATTAATTTTAATTATATGTATATTATATTTTTTAACATATAAATAATAAATATATTAATTTATTTAAAATTCCGGTTCGACCCCGGTTCGACCTATAACCCGTGACCCTCTGTCTTCACCGGTTCTAAGACCGGGCCGGATTTGAAAACATTGTTATTTTGTCTTTCTTTATTGGAAGTTTTGTTATGTCTTCTCTTGTTAATTTTTTTTTTTATTATGAGTCTGGTAGTATGTTTGTGCACTGTTGCGTTTCAGATAGTCATAAAGAGAACAGTGGTTTGTCATATTGTTCCACTATTATAGTCACAGTTTTTCAAAACCAACTATAGGGCAGTTAGATGTTCTATTTAACATTTGCTATCTGCGAATCATTTTGCTCTTATTAGAATAATTAATTTTATATCAAATTTTTTTCTATTAAAATTTGTATTCAGACACTCACGATCAATGAAATTTAAATTTGTTTAAAAAAAAAAAGTTAAAGAGTTTTTCTAAATCATCTATACTCTTTAATTAGTCTTTAAATTTTCAAAAACAAAATACTTAACCTATAATTAACAAGTGAGCACGTTGTAATTAATTAAGGTTTTTTTTTTCTTTGTTGAATTAAAGCAAGCATATTATGATATCATATATTAATTCCCATGTAGCATATTAAATTTATTGCACTATATTTTTTAAATTAGAAAATTGGTAAAGAAATGAACCAAACTAATTAGGTAGCATCAAATTAAATTAATTAAACATTTCTTGATTTTGATTGAAATTTAAACTTACAATCTAATAAATCTTGAGAAGATTTTAATATTGTAAAAACAAAGCTCATTGATTTGGTTGTTAATTCTACAAATAATTAAGCACTCAAACGTTGGACTACTAGTTTAATAGTGAAACAATCCAAATTTTAAATTATGATATTTACATAAAATTACTTCAGAGAATTTGCACTCTTTAATTGGATTTAATTTTGCTTTTTCTATTAATGCAAAGTGGAAAATGTTGTTTTGCACACTATAGCTATTAGCTATTATAATTTGAGGATGAAATAGAGAGTTTCAATTCAAGATTCAAAGAAACTCATTAATTAGCTTTGCCCACATGACCAAATTATACCTAAATATAGTTATAACCTGCAATGTCTTTAAGCTCGAGAGTGACATGTTATGTCAAAAATGGATCAAAATGTACCAAAACATGCATGAATTGATGCTTAACTTCTAAACCTATACGTAACCACCAATGCGGACTACCTTTTGAAAATCAAAACCCTAAAATATAATCCCATAATCAAAGGCCTGAAAATTGCAAGCTATTTAAATTAATTTGCGCAATCTAAGGTCATTGAAGGAAGAAAAATTCCACTTATATTACCTCATATAAGAAGAAATTAAGAAGAAATATGCTAAGAAAGAACAAGTAAAACTAAAACTAAGGGGGTTGATAAATGCATGTGCAAGTGGGGTCATTGAATTGGCATTTGGTAGTCCAACTTAGAACATTTGCATGTGCCCAATTTGATTCTTGGAAATGACTTTGAAAATAATATTGAAAAATCAGTTTTTGTGGCTTTGGCTCTTTTTCTCAAACATGAGCTTTTGTTAACTTGTCTCTTGTTAGTCCCCAAGTCTTTATCAATCGTATAGCGTCTCTTTAGGCATTTACTATATAAGTATGCTCCCATTTCCTTTTTGCTAAGCACCAAGCACTACTTACCCCTCTCTCTCTCTCTCTCTCTCTCTCTCTCCCTAAAAAATATACACAATTATACAAACAATGGCTAAGGCAACATTCTCAACAATTTCCATTCTTCTCTTTGTGTTCAATCTTTTCCTTAGAGGCACTTTTGGGGATGGAGGTTGGCAAGGTGGTCATGCAACTTTCTATGGTGGAGGTGATGCTTCCGGGACAATGGGTAAGTACCCCTAATCTCACAACTCTAGAGACGACATTTCAGTTACAAAGAGTCATTTATTAGTCCATATATTATATATTTGTATGACTTAAAAAAGTATAGTCCACAAAATGTGACAAATATTTTATGTACCTATAAAATGATTGGGTTAATTTCTTGCAGGTGGTGCTTGTGGGTATGGCAATTTGTATAGCCAAGGGTATGGTACTAACACTGCAGCGCTTAGTACTGCCCTATTCAACAGTGGATTAAGCTGTGGTTCTTGCTACGAAATGAGATGTGACAATGACCCTAAATGGTGTCTCCCTGGAACCATTACAGTCACTGCTACTAACTTCTGTCCTCCTAACTTTGCCCTCTCTAATGACAATGGTGGCTGGTGCAATCCTCCTCTCCAACATTTTGACTTAGCTGAACCTGCTTTCTTGCAAATTGCTCAATACAGAGCTGGAATTGTACCCATTTCATTTAGAAGGTAAAAAAAAAAAAAAAAAAATCATCCTCTAAAAAAAAAAAAGTTATTCCAGCACACAAAACTAATTATTCTTAAAATTTTTGTGATGGTCTAAACAGGGTCCCCTGTGGGAAGAAAGGAGGAATAAGATTCACCATTAATGGACACTCTTACTTCAATTTAGTATTGATCACAAATGTTGCTGGAGCAGGAGATGTCCATTCAGTGTCAATTAAGGGGTCAAAGACAGGATGGCAAACTATGTCAAGGAATTGGGGTCAGAATTGGCAAAGCAATTCATATCTCAATGGACAAAGTCTCTCTTTTCAAGTCACTACAAGTGATGGTAGGACTGTGACAAGCAACAATATTGTTCCTGCTAATTGGCAATTCGGGCAAACATTTGAGGGTGCTCAATTTTAGATTTTTTTTTTTTAAGAACAAGCAAATAAATTAATTTTAATAATTATTTGCTTTTATGGGGTAACATTTGTATATTTTTAATATAATATTGTACGATTGTTTGTGAGAGTGAGAGAGAGAGTGGGGGGTTAGGGTATAGTACAAGGTTGGCCAAATGTGGCTGGCTGTTGCTGTGGTGGTTTATTGGCACCCGCTAGGCCTTTTGTTTTCTTTTCTTTTTTTAATTAAAGAAGAAGTAATGGTTGTGAGATAATTAAGAGAAAATTTTAGTAATTACTTCTAATAGCTTTTTGTTTGATTCAAAGTCATCAAATATCATTGTTTGTATGTAAATTGAATCTTCTAACTTGGTCTAAAACCAAGTTGGCAATTTAATATATTTCTAAGTTTTGTTGTATCCTATTTGCAGGCTTTCAACTTCATGAATAATAAGATCTCTCATTTTCTAATGTTAAATTTCTATTTTAACATTTCATAATAACTAGAAAAAAAAAATAGATGAATTTAATTCACCACATCATATTATAAACTGTCCAATCATAATTTTTTTTTATATTAAACAATAATTATTATTAGATAAGGTGTATATCTCTAATTTTTTTTTTCTTCAAAATTTCACATTGATTTGTTTGTTTGTTTGGTTCTCTTCAGTATTTTCGTGGGTTAGTTGTTTGTTTTTTACACGAAACGAAAGCTCATCTGAATATGTCGTTTTGATTCATTAAATGGTTTTAGGTGAACGACTAATCGTATTAATGAGGAACGGTCAATGAAAACTGAAAAACGCCATTAGATATTTCTAATGACAAAAGAAGATGACTTCACTGTGTAGAGGGCTACTAGTAGTAGTGGGAGCGAGACTACCAAATCCTCGATTCCTCTTGGCTGCCTCTCCTTCTTCTTTTCTCGCCTTCTCCACATTTAACAATCCACAGCTTGAAAACGGATCACTTCATTACTGGCACAATCGCCGCCTCAATAAACACCCTTTAACATCATCATCATCTTTATCATCATCTGTAATGTCTCAGATGGAAAGCTCTGCTGGGGTTTCTATTGCGGCATCATCTGATAATGGAGGGGATACCGCTGTTTTTCATTTTTCTTCTTCATCTGTTCTCAAAATTAACAAGGGAGATATTACCCAGTGGTTTGTGGATGGCTCCTCTGATGCTATTGTAACTTCTTATCACTCTCTTTATGTGTTTCCCTTTTGATTTCTTTCTAATTTCTTATTTTAGTTTTAGTAATATCAACTTTCTTGATGTGGATATGTTGTTTTCTTGATTACCTCAACTTCCAATTGTTGTTGTTTTTTTTTTTTTTTTGTGTATGCTACAGAAGTTTTTATTCTTCACATTGATTGAACTTTGCTTTTAGGTGCATGAATGAATACTGGGTGGAAGTAAATTTGATAGCTTTGCTTTGGTTTGTTTGATTTTTGCAACTTAAGTTATGAATTTTATCATGTATGAGATGGGGAGTTCCTTAGATAATTAGATTCCTACACCTGAGTCGGTTTGGAGATGGATTCAGTTCTTTTCTAGTGCTTTGTTTTGAATTGTTTAGATTTTTCAAGTCATAAATTTTGAACAGTGGAGCTATATAAGGTTTTAAGGAATGCAAAATTTTGCTAGTTTTACATTGAGAGCACCTGATTGCGCAAATTTCGATTGAAATTTTTCCACTTGAAATAATGGATTGGGGAGCAAGCATTGACATTAAACACAATCTTCTGCAGGTTAATCCAGCAAATGAGAAAATGCTTGGAGGTGGAGGTGCAGATGGAGGTACTCTCATATTGTATAATCTCCTTTTCAATTTCTTAACCATTATTTCAAGTATTAATTCATACTTCTCACAAATTTTACTGCATTTTGTTAGCAATACATAGAGCTGCTGGACCAGAGCTCCGAGATGCATGCTATAAGGTCCCTGAAGTCCAACCTGGAGTCCGCTGCCCAACAGGAGAAGCAAGAATCACTCCGTATGCTCTTTTTACTTAATTTTTGTTATAATATATCTATCAATTATCTTTGATAATAACATGTTGTGATGTTGAACATATCCAGAGGTTTCAAATTGCCTGCATCTCATGTGATTCACACTGTTGGCCCTATCTATGATACTGATAGCAACCCTGAAGGCTCCCTGAAAAATACATACAGGTGTATTGTAACGTGGATTGTGTCTTTTCTTGTGAGTGGTTTTAATTATAGTTCTAAATAGGATCTCCTGTTTTCAGGAATAGCTTGACAGTGGCCAAAGAGAACAACATCAAGTATGTTGCTTTTCCTGCTATATCTTGCGGTGTTTATGGGTAAGTTGACTGAAGGGGACCACCACACCCCGATGGATCATTCCTTTTTCTACTAATATATGAAATATGGGATTTCACTAGGTTGATTCTTAGGAAATCACGAATCAGATCGAATGTATCAACAGAATCATTTGATTATTTCTGCTAATGATTCTAACCAAAATCCACTTTTTAGGTACAACAGGTATTTGTATTATCAAATGATATCAAAGAGTTTTTCTGCTTATAAATTCCTGAAAATTTTGTTTAATTTATAATCCGATTTGATTAGTAAAAAGGGGGATTCCCGGATATATCATATAACCCTTTTAGTGTGTTGGTGGAACATGATAGAACATTCATATTGCCCTCTGAAAGAAAGAAAACTTCTGGATAGGTATCTTACATCTGAACTGAATTCTTTCTAGTTAAAGAATCTCTTTCTAGTTGCTCGGGCTGTTTCCCTCTCAACGATTAAGCTTATCCCCTCTTTCTTTATGGGTAAGTTGACTGAAGGGGACCACCACACCCCCTCGTCCCTCTCCCTTTTTTTTTTTTTCCTTTCCAACTATATTTACTTAGATATCCATTGTCAATAACAAAGGGCTTGAGTGTTGATCATATTGCATAACTCCCACATAAATGAATGGCTTTGATTGTGTTCTAGCTGTCTATTCCTTGTGTGAGGATTAATTGATTGGAGAAGAGTTGTAATATTGTATGAGTGGTGACGCCTTACTGTCTGCAAAATATAGCTTCAATAAGGCCTTAAGATCCAACCATTAATTTTTGGATGAGATGCCAGAACTTGAATTCACCTAGTTTGGTGTCTGTAAAATATTTCTGTGTTTCTCTACTATTTCAGGTATCCTTATGAGGAAGCTGCTGCAGTGGCTATATCCACCATCAGAGAATTTGCAGATGACTTGAAAGAGGTATCATAGTATTTATATTTTGGTTCTTGATGTGGACTCTAAATCACTTCACTTTTTGAATGAATCATAGTATTTTAGTGCCATTGGATTCATGTTTGCATTGTCTAAACCATTTCAGTATTTTCCATAGCAAACATCCTCCTGCGACAAAACAAAAATATTGATTGTTATCTGGTTTTTATAGACCTTTTTTAGTGTTGTTCCTCACAGTCTATTTGTGTGCTTTTAAGGTGGAAAATTTGTTTCTTTTTTCCTTTCTATATAATCAAAGAACCTTTAATATTCGAAAAATCTCATTGCTTTTTCTTTTAAGTTGCAACATTATATAACACTGTAATCCTTATGAAAACCAATAATCTTCATTCTCCATCATACTGGTCCATGAGTTGTTGTAGTTTACTGGTATCAAGCTAGGTCACTGATTCTTTATCCATGATCATCAGTCTTTTCTTGCACTATAATAGCAGAAATATAACATTGTGATATGGATCAATTATATGTTCTGAAAAACTTATTGGCTTTTACTTAAAATCATTACTGACAGGTGCATTTTGTTCTATTCTCGGATGACATTTATAATGTTTGGTTAAAGAAAGCAAAGGAATTACTTCTACCTTAGCTTGTCAGGAGCTGGATTTATGTATCCCCTTTAGATAAGTAAGATGCAGAACTGCTTATTTTGTTACTTTGAAGTTGATGGACCTGTCCTTGTAAAAAGTATGCAGAGGATTATATGGGATTTATCGTATTGTTGTGATTCTCCCATGGATGGATGAAATACATAGTTATTATCTGCTATTTTACTTAATTATTATGAATGCTTTTAAATTTGGTTTGAGCCTTTAACTTGTGCATTGCAGGAATTCTGTTATCAATCAAGATTTTGTTTTGTATGTAGCAAACTCCCTTTTCTTTTTCAAATTAAAAGAGATCAATGTGCAATTACCTACTTATATTGCACTCTTGTGCATATTTTATACTTGGGTTGGAAAAGAAAATTGGTAATGGATGTGATTTGACTCTTTTGGGTATTCATATCCTATAATAAAAATTGATTTCAAGAATTCTTTAGAAATTTTTTTTTATTACATATCAAGTAATTCTTTTAAAATTTTTGGGCAAAAAAAAAAAAGGTAATTCTTTTAAAATTAAACTTATATCAAGTCATCTTATCATTTTTTATCATTATATTTTTATAAGTTTCAATTAATAATTATACGGATTATTATATTTAATAAATTAATAATAATAATTTGTGTATGTTAAAATATTTTAAGAAAATATAAATTAAATAAATAAAATATAAGTAAAATCTGTGCTATTATTTACACTTATTGGAGATTTGACTAGTCATAAAAAAAATTTAAAAATATAATGTGTTTTAGTTCTTGAACTATAATATTATAAAATTATTTAATTTGTTAAAAACTTATGCTGAAATTAATTTAGAAATTAAAAGTAATAATTTTGAAATAATAAAAATTAAAGTGTTAATTATAAAATTTTTTCAAAAGGGAGAATAATTTATAAAACTATGTAACTAAGTAATTAATCGTCATTTACGTTAACGCGGTACCGGCAGGTAGTAGGAAGGTTGGTATCGTTTGACTTACACTCTTGTTTTTCACAACTCTGCAAATACAGAAATCCAATCTCTCTCTCTCTCTCCTCCAAGAAGGTTGATCAGGTCAAAATCTTCAATTGACGATGCCAGTGGACATCTCTGCAGGAGTTTATCCGGCGGCGTTTCTTAACCGTACAACGACGGAATTTGAGTATACACATGTTTTTCCCTTATCTTCTTCAGGTCTTCTCAAAATAAAAAAGGGAGATATCACCGAGTGGTTCGTCGATGGCCGCTCTGATGCTATTGTATATAACTACCTCTAAATCTAAATCTAATTAAAAATTAACTCTTATTCGGTTCCCTTTTAATTGATTTCTCAATTATAATCATCTGCAGGTTAATTCAACAAATACTCGAATGTTTGCAGCTGGAGGTGCGGATTTAGGTAATTATTATAATTTTTAATTTAATTGGTTTTTAATATTTATTTAATTACTAGCTAGAATGTTCTTTTATTAATTGAAACTAATTAAATTTTCACAAAATTGGATTTGTTAGATATACATATAGCTGCTGGATTAGAACTAAAAAATGCAGTCTATGACTTACCTCAAGTACAACCTGGAGTTCGTTGCCCAACTGGAAAAGCAAGAATTACTTCGTAAGCTCCATCTTCTCTTGCTTTGCTTTTCATATTTGTAATTATTTACTCGTATTAGATTCTCAACGAACTCCAGGTTGTGGCTATATCTATTGTTTATACCTCCTAATACTCACTGTCTCTCTCTCTCTATATATATATGTTCTATTTTCATTTGTGAACTTGTGTAATAGTTTCTAACCATTGTGTATGTATCATTTTAATTTCTGTTGGAGAGATGACATGTTGAATGTGTGTGTGTGCAGGGGTTTCAAATTGCCAGCATCTCGTGTGATTCATACTGTTGGCCCCATCTATTACTCTGATAAGTACCCTGCAGTCTCTCTGAGAGATGCTTACAGGTGAATTTATAGCATTGATTGTATCCTTTCTTAATTTATTGTCCTTTTATTGTTGATCATAGATACAATCTCTCGTTTAATGGGCACAGGAACAGCTTGAAGCTAGCCAAAGCCAACAAGATTCAGTATATTGCTTTTCCTGCTATTTGTTGCGGTACTTACGGGTAAGTTGCCAAATGGGACCTGCATGAATTGATCATATTGCAGAACTCTTATTTGAGTAGATAACAACTTTTATCTCATTGAAAGCTTTGTTTAGTTATAATAGCTTTGTATACCTTGAGTCGTTGATTTGTATAATTGATATTAGCTTCTTGTTTGCAATGTGGCCTTCAATGAGGAAACGAGGTCAGAGAGTTAAAGATGAGATAACAGACACTGAATATCACCAGTTTCATATCAGTGACAAGTTCATTAATCTCTCACTTGTTTTTTTCTCCATTTTGTGTTCTGTTTAGGTATCCTTTGAATGAAGCAGCTGCTGTGGCTATATCTACAGTCAAAGAATTTGCGAAGGACTTTAAAGAGGTGTGGTTAAAAACTAGAGGCTCCTCAAATATATTTAATGTATGAAATCTTTTAGCATTTCAGATGGAAATAATTCATGTGGTCTTTCTTCCTAAATAGTTACATAACATTTGTTTTTGTAGAACTCTTTACTTGTTCATATTACCTAACCTTTTTATGGCAAATTTATATGCAGTGGTAAGTGATAAACCTAAGGAAAATAATTCAAAGCTAATGCTTGAAATTGCTGTTGGCAGGTGCATTTTGTTCTGTTTGTGGAGGACGCTTACAATGTTTGGTTAAACAAGACAATGGAATTGCTCCAACATAAGCACGAGTCATTTACCTGCTTTTGATTATGCAGAATACTTTGAAGTTTATTGATCAATTTCTTGTACAAATATTCTGTTCATTATCATGTTATTACGACCTTCCATTTAACAATATATGCATACATAAAAGAGGTCATCGCATTTTATTACCAACACAAGTAATCAAAGAGTGTTCTTTTCTTTTAATACTTATTAGTCCTTTATTTTTGGTTCAGTTCAGATGATCCACACATTAATTGGAAGAAAAATGCAATTATAAATGTACAACAAGTAATTGAAAATTGATTTCGTAAGTATAAAAAATTCAAAATGTAGGAGTGAGGGGTTCAAAGATCAGAAACCACAACTAAATAACTTAACTACAGCTAAGTCATTCCATCTTACTAGCTTTTGACATACACAACCAAAAACTGAATAAAGAGTCTTTTTTTGTTGCAGGTAGTAACTCACTTTATAGTCCATTACCTCCTGTTCTTTTAATCTAAGAAGATCAATGTACAACCAATCCAATCATATTCTCAATGTACAATCCATCCTATTCTTCATCTTTTCCAAGGAAATAGTCCCACATGAATGGAAAACAAACTAGCTCTAAAATTTAAAATACAGAGATCTAAAGCCAAATGTCGAAAGTTCACATGTTTGTAGATGCTTATGAAACTCTCTGTTCGTTCATTGTAATGAGGGAAGGAGGGGCAGCACCTGCTCGTGTTTAATGAAGAACCAATCCCAGTAAATGACATAGCAAAAAGAGATGATATCACCAAGAACAGCCTTTAGAACTTCTGAACTGCAATGCAGACTCAACCTTAACCTGTATGCATTTCACACTTAAGCATCTTTGTCCTTGGATAAACTCTGAGGGATTCTACTGATCACACTCTCATCCACTATCTTATAGTGATGCGATAATTTTCTATGAATCATCCCGCAATATTTATCCACATGCTCTTCATATTTGCTATACAAGGCAGGAATTGTAATGGATAAGATGGTTCCTGTCACCAAGATCAATGGCAAACCTATAAATATTTGGCTTCTCGATTTACTGAGAACAAACATCCAACAGATTTATTCAAGCAATTTTAAGGACAGCCCATGTGTTACACACAATCAGAATATGCAGTGGATCTCACTAGGTTCAAGATATGTCACAAATATTGTAAGAAAACCTTCCTATGGCAATATACTTCAGAGCTAGAGGACTATGCCTCTTAGGCATAGAAGGAGGCCATACAACGTACCAATAAGTAATTGAGTGAAGTACAAAGGAATTTAACAAAGGACAGAGGCTGCATTTGCTAAACAACTGAGCAAGCAGTGCATACCTACATAGGCCAGAGTGAAGAAAGAAAAGTAGCTACCAATGGCAGACAGAAGCCATAGACAGACCACCACCTGTCAAATAAGAAATGCTTTTACATCACCCATTTAAATCAGTCAGCAAAAAAAAAAAAAAAAAAAAAAAAAACAGAGGTATATGGAAGAGAGATATTGTTGCTTTCTTTACATAAATCCTAATAGAGAGATCCTTCAAGATGGTGTGGACTGGGACCCAAAACAAAACAACCAGAATGCATCTCTTACAAACCAACTATATCAAATCAAATGCAAACCTCATTGCCAGGGTAACAAATACTTTCATTGGCTGTAATGAAAGTTAGCCTTCAGATATTCCTTCTGGCTGTTACGAACCCAAGGTATAGAAGGAATAGGGGTGGTTAGGTGATTTAGCAGTTAATACTGATTCTATTTGCCCTTAATTTGTTCCAAACGAAATTATAAAAATTTGTAAAATTCATTTGAAGTTCTATACTTGTCATGTTTGGAACTAAAAATTTTATGGAAGTTTATAATTTCACCCTTCAAAAGGAAATTCACTTAAAATCCAAAATTTTTAATTTTATGGAAGTCAATGCACTTGGAACAAATTTTATCAAGCAAATGAATTCCATATCACTTAAATTACAAAATTAACAGAGCTAAAAAATGAATACAAACTCATTATTTGTCTCTCTCTTTACTTGCCTTCCCCTCTCCCTCTACTTTCTCTCTTTCTTTCTTCTCCACTTTTTCTAAACATAGTGTTTACTGCCATTTTTGGGGTCAAATGAACAAATAATTTATTTCATTTCCAAATGAATGCTACAATAGAATTCATTAGCACATATCAATTCTACTATATATAAATGAATTTTATAAAAAAACCTAAATGAATTCTACTAAAAATCAAGTGCAAAGAGTTTTGTATGTTTGGTGCACCATATACTAGGGTCTAGAATTTAATAATACATATTTGGAGAGAAATCAAGAGGGAGACCTATTCATTCATACATTCTATCAATTTTGGAGGAATTTATTCCAAGTATATTGAATTCTACAGAATTAAACAAGTAAAATTGTGAATAAATTCCTTATTGAGTTACAATACAACTAAAGTGGAATTACAAATGACTTTAATAAAATTTTATATTCCAAACATGCTAAGTTCAGAATTACAAATGAATTCCCCAAAATATTCTATGTAATTCATTTGTTCCAAACATTATAGTGAAGTTAACATCAACTAAAATTCCAGACATTTATATATCAAATATAAAAATTCATTTCTAAGTGAAATGAATTACTTATTTATTTGCTTCAAACATTGGGTTAATTTCAATTTCATTTTGTTTTTTAAATACCTCAAGTACATGAATATGACACATAAATCAAGATCATGGTCTATGATGCCTCATAAGGCTCACACACCCTCATTATACAGGGTATAACCCTCCAATCTCTTTAAGTTAATCAATACTAACCTTGAAAAAGAGTCTAAAATCTTTTCCAATAGTGATGTCATGAGCCATAAGAAGCATGTTATTGATTTTAACACGGAAAGAAGCTGCAGCATTATTAACCATTTCCTCTGACAAAACTAGCTCTGGTAATGATTGTGGTTGTCTGCTTAAATACAAACAGTTGTTGCCATTAGAAATGGTGTCAGCATTAAAAAAAAAGGGATCACAAATGAATAAATGCAGTGGGTATTAGGCATACTTATTTCTGATAACAGCAAAGTTGGCACGGACGAATAATAATACAGTCATGGCCAGCAAGACATCTGAACAAATTGTTAAGAATGGTAATCCAGACCGCTCAAATATAAACCACGCAACTGTTGCAACAACAATGACACCAAAAGAAACACGCCGCCGCTTCCATAAAAGCACATCAGCAGCTATCAGTAAAGAGAAATTCATCAAACATCAACAAAAATGGAAAAATAATTGCACTGATAAGCAGGACAAATGTTGCAATATGAAGATAATATAATCTGGTGTAACATAATCATGACAAACAGTAAAAACTTCCACAAGTTTGCATTAAACAGTTAGATACATTGACAAGGACATAAATTTTCTCAAAAAAGCAAGGAACAATCAGCTACTCCAACTCAACAAAGCTTCTATCCCAACCATTTGGCATCAGACAAATATTTAGTCTAATCAATGAGGCATGTTAGAAAGAGGAATAGAAAAATAATTTATACTACAAATAAGGCTGAAGCTAAATACTTAAAAGTCCAAGCTCGATAGAAATGGAGAACTGTTTGCAAGAGTAGCAGTATAACTACAAAGGTATACTATGCAAATTCATCCTATGCTCCTATCATGTCACTTCCACATGCTGAAGTTTTGAAGAAAAGCTTCTGAATTAGAGTCTTTCATCATAGATAAAGAGAAAAATGGACACAACAGCCATATCACACATAAGGTAAGTTTCAACATTTAACTGCATAACAGTGGCAATATAACTAGTGTTATCACTTACCTATACGTTGAAAATAACCATCATAAAATAAAAAATGGTGATGGTAAAAACAAGATAACCTTTATGAAATCACATGATAGAAAACAATGAAATATTATAGCTAGTCTACATGTTGAAACATCAACTTGTAATTTATAGTACTTTCAATATAAGACAAAGGTTTTGACTGCAATTTTCAACTAACAACCATAGAAATTAAATAAAGAAAAAAAAGGAATTTATTCTGCAAATGCCACTTTAATTCTCTAATTTTCTTTAATTCAAGCAACAGTAATCTTTCATTACCTCAAAGAATAGTATATTCAGATTTTATAACTAACTTGCTCAAACTTTATATATCTTAAACACATAAAAGTTTGTTATTATTTACACATTCTACAAATGACAAACCCCATTTCACCATTATATCCTCCATATCTCATCCATTAAATTCCTACTTTCCTGGGTACCATACAACAGAAACAATAGAACAATTGGGGGAAAAAAAGATTAACTACACCTCATTAACCAAACAGTAGCAATAAAGAAAAAGAAAGAAACTTTTCTATGTGGACAACAAAACCCATTAGTTGAAAAACTTCAAATTGAAAGTAGAAGCACATTCCCAGTAGCAGCTTCCTAATTACCTTAATTACGACATAAAAACGAAAGCATACAACAAAAGAAAACCAAAATTTTCCCTTTTTCTAAATTTAAATTACCTTTGCCACCGCCCATAAACTGATGAACTGACACTTGGCGACCAAATAATCGATACCCAGATGTTATAACTGAAGAACAACAAGCAGAAGCTGCCGTGTCATTTCTTGTCTCTCCTCCATTGCCATCCACTCTATCTACAGAATCACCTGAATTCTCCATTACTGCTCGAATAAGAAGAATCCCAATTGGTAATTTGCTTCTGCAAAGAAATGGATGATCGAAACCAAATCAAAATCTTTTGCAATACAGAATTTTGAAGAATCCAAAAATCTAATCTTTCTGTTAAAGGTGGCTGGATCTGCGGGTTCAAGAACAAGGGTCTTATTTGCGTTATTGAAATGTCTTCTTCTTCCTCATGGTTTTCTAGAAGGGAAGTGCAAAGAAGACGACAAGGGAAGTCAGACAGGGTGGCGATTACCTACTTCTCTCCCCCTAGTAAGCCCCCTTGGATTTAAATATTCAATGCACCATTTCCTAGCAAATTTTATAGTTATTTGTTATTTTTTTTAAATAAAATTAAATTTTATTAATCATCGGTGGCTAAATACAAATTTCAATACAAAAAAACCTGATATAAAATCAACTATTCTAAAATAGAACATTCAACTGTCATATAGTTGTGACTGTAATAGTTAAATAATATGACAAACCATTTGCAATAAGAAAAGATATAACAAAACTTCCAACAATGGAAGACAAAATAACATAAAAAAATAAAAAATAATCTAACACAAAATAATAAAATGAAAAGTATCACCCTAACAGTAGCAAGCATAAACTCATTCATAAGCATATAGTAAAAAAGAAGATGGAGAGGCGACGGTGGAAACAAGGAGTTAGAGAACGAGATCCAGTAAAAAGAGCGAAGCGATGGTGGACGAGAACACTTAAGTAGTGGACGAATAGGTGGAGCCACCCGGTGGATGTGATAACAATAGTAGGGATAAGACTATCCATATTAAATATAACATAAGATATTAAGAAAAAAAATTAAGGGAGAATTAGAGAGAAAATGAGAAGGAGAGATGACTAGGGTTTTGCAAATATAAATATTGAAATTTATTATTATTGTTATGGAGGGTGTATTCAATTATTATAAACTTTTTTTAAGTAAATATCTTTTGCAGAGTTCATGGATTTTTAATGACTTATGCGGAGTTTATAAAATTATGAATGATTTTTAAAAATTTTATTTTAAAAAACTTTTATATACATGTATTAGTAGACTTTTATTAATTTCTAATATCTATTTTATTAAGTAAAGATTGTTAAATAATTAATTAATAAAATTTTTCTTTTAGCTACAAAGGAAAGGGAATACCTAGAAAAACACAAGAACACTTAACTGTTATTAACTCTCATCTGCATAGAAACTCTCATTGGTCATCTCACACTTACTTTGTCATTTTACAAAATAGACAAAATCTCATCAGAATGATCATTCCAAATATTCACCCCTCAAACATAACTTAAAGTTATAGATACTAAAAAATTTGTTACTTGATTGCATTCTCTAAATATATACTTATATATTACATTATAATAATTTTTATTTTTATATTATTTTAACTTCTTAATATTACATAAAATATTATTGACATTAAAAAATTCAAATAATAAAAATTAAGATGTGTGATTTGTAATGAAACAAATATTTTATTGCAACTATAAAAAAATAAAGCCGCATTAATAATGATCCAAAAAAAACATACTGCATATAATTAGTCAATTAAATAATTAATTTAAAATTTATATAATAATTCTATATAATTTTTTATGTATATAAATTACATATTCTATTTAAAAGAAAAAAAAAGAACATTTTAAACTTTTTAAAAATTATCTTTATATAAACTATTTGTAAAGGTTAATTTAATTAATAATTAATTGTGTTTAGACACCCACCCGTTAACATATTCCTATCAACTATAGATTTATATGTTATGTGTTAGTTTTTTTTTTTTTTTTTTTGAAGGTTGTGAAATATTTTATTTTATTTTATTTTTTGTATGTGGCTTCAAAAAAAAGTTGGCCGAAATCTTGAGGGAAAGTGAAAGAGAATTGTGGAGATTTCTTATTCATATTATATATAAAAAGTCAATGAAAGTATATAAAAGTCTATTATTTATGAAAGTCAGTGACTTTTTAAATACCAGTTTACTTTTATAAACTTTATAAAAGTTGTAATTGAATACCTCATGATTTCTATAGACTTTTTTAAAGTTTTTAAAAGTCATTATTGAATATCTCTTAACTTTTATAGAGTTTTTAAAAGTTATTATTGAATATTCCATAACTTTTTAAGTCCATAAAAATTTTTAATTCTTCTAATTCAATATCCCCATATAAATTAGTGTAAATATATTAAATTTCAATATCAAAATAAAAATGCTTTTCTATTTTTTTTTATGTCCTAATATTGCTAGGTTAAACTTAAACACTTTCAACTACTTATAGAAAATATTTTCATATTATATAAAATATCAATAACTCCTTGCATTTTACCATGCATAATTTTATTTATTTTTATTAATATCTATTTAAAAAATAAAAATAACAATTAGACTAATACTAATATAAGTAAGAACAACTTTTTTCCAAAAATAATATTGACAGAAATTAACTTGATTCAATAACTACTTTTTGTATGATTATTAAGAATAAAAAAAAGAAATAATGTAGTATTATTTTTTTTTTAATGGATTCATTTGACTTCAATTGCATATAATATTATTAAGAATAAGAAGGAAGAATGTAGCATTATTTTTGTAATTTTTCACTCTAAAGGGTAAGTGTTTAATAACTTATAAAATAAGTATTTGATATTTAATTTTGATGATATTATATCTTTAATTATTTAATCCACATTTAATACATAAAATAATATTTGGTTTTATACTCCTGGTATAAAATTACTCAACACTATTAAATATAGTTTTCTAAAAATTTTAAAAATTGGTTATACTATTATCTATTTAGAAATTCTGAAAATATATAGAATGAAAAAAAAAGTTTGAATTTTTATGGGCAGGTGATCTTTGCTTTAGAAGGTCACATCAAGCCTTGTAGATGGTGGGATTCTCAGTGTTGGCCACTACCCTTCATTTTCAAAAGACTCAAGAAGTCTCTGTTTCTGTTTCTTGTGACCTTCCCACTCTCAAAATATTCAATTTCTATTCTAATATGGCTTCTTGTTCATCATCATCATCTTCTTCTTCTTCTTCTTCTTCTTCTCCCTTGTCCCTTCAAGAATAAAATTATTATTAAATATTTCTTAGCTTTAGACGAGGAGAAAGACACCTGCTTTAATTTTATCAGTGTCAGAAACAACTCAAGATCACCATGGATGTTCATTTTCTTCAAAGACAATGCTTCATCCAACTTGTGCTTGGATTTTCTTGCAAAGGTTCTTGATTCCAAGAGTGGAAAAGGGCAGATAGTTACACCTATTTTTAATCATCAGATGTTGGGAAGCAGATTGGGAGTTTTGGAGATGCATTTGTTAACCTTCAAGAACAATATTTGGAACTACCCAAAAAAAAAAAGGTAATGCTGTTTGTAATAGGTCCATTGGAAATTTGAGAGACTAGGATAATACTTGAACACAATTTTATGAAATCCAAAATGTTGGATTACAGAATAGGAATTCAAGATTCTGTATGTACTAGATTTACTGAAGAAACCCTGAGGCTGGAACCATTTCTTTCAAGAGAATCAAGACTTAATTTTATACTTCTTGAATACACTTAAACATGTAAAAAATTCCTTAATACAACAATATACATCACATCAATGAAAAACAGAAACTGTGCCACACAATAACACAACAATGTTACATGATTCAGTAATGGTCCTGACTCCCTACATCTGTAGCAGAGAAACCAATAATCCTTTTTTTTTTTTTTCCTTTGTCTTTTAATTTCCTCTGTGTAAGCAAAATGTTATACTTATACATCAACTGTTTTTCAAAAAGAAGTTTTTTTTTTCTTTCTTTTTTTACAACCAAACACCCTAATTACAACACAACACCTAAACCAGAGTCAGTCAACCATACATTGTGTGTATGTTTAACAATACCCTTATCATATCCATGCTTTATTGTTGTTGCCAGCAAATTGCATTTTTTGTTAAATATGAAAGGAGTAAAAGGGTTTTTCTAGTTCACTAGTGAGCTGCACAATCGGGGGTAGCCTTCCCCTTTCCCACACCAAATCCTAACCAATAGAGATTCAAACTTGAAATCTTTTGCTGAAAACCTCTAACTTTAGCCACTGGATTATCTTGGAGATGAAACAAAAAATAATTACAAGCATAGCAAAACTAACAAAATAATTTCACTTTTTTCTGTCGGACCAGTTTCCTAAAGTTTGGTGTTTCAAGCACAAGCACTGTAAGCTTGAAGTAACATCTAGAGCTAAATATTATCTTCTTCCTCCATAAGATGATGAACTTGAAAAGCTTGAGCAATCAGATCTAGACAGTACCTCACTCATCGTCTCCTGACAATAGACAAGTAAATATGTCAGTGAATATAAAGCTTGCCAAGTTTATGGTAGCAGTAGAATGCTATGGAATTAGTAAATATTTTATTCTTAGAAAAAAAATTATGTTCTCAAATGTATATAATTTAATTTATTGAATCAAAAAAATTTGCAGGATGACTAACTCACTTGAAGTGAGGAATTATGGCTGTGATTAGTTGTGCTTGTTGTGCTAAATATACCTCCAAACATGGGAAAAGGCATGTTTGCTTCTGCAAGTTCCCTCAATCTGTTAAGCTCAGGTAATATGACCTTCCCGAGATCTGGTCTGTCTTTTTTTCTTAGTTCTGCACATTGAAGAGCTAGCTTTGCAAAACGCAAGGTCTCCTCTACAGGCCAGTCAGGAACAGATGGGTCAAGCACCTGAAGAAAATTTTCATCCTCAATGGCACTTTCAACTTGATGAGCCAAACCCATTGGTGACTTGGATGTTATTATTTGTAGAAGCATGATACCAAGTGAGTAAATATCAGATTTAACACCAAGCATTCCAGTTTGCTGATATTCAGGATCAATATAACAGAATGTTCCTGCTGTTGATGTCATGCGATATTGAGTAACAGTATCTGTTACAGATGGAGGGACAAGTCTTGCCAAGCCAACATCACTAATCTTGCTGACAAAATTACGGTCAAGTAAAATATTGCCAGGTTTAAGGTCACGGTGCACCAGAGGTTCTGGCTTGGTTTGGTGCAGGAAAAGAAGGCCAGTGGCAATCTCTGCAGCAATTCTGAATCTCATTTGCCAAGGAAGAGGTGGTCTGTTTCCTCTCCGGAAGAGACAATCATCTAAGCTACCATTTGCCATGTATTCATAGACCAAGCAACCATACTCTGGGCAGGCTCCAAGGAGGAGAACCATGTTTGGATGCCGTATGCAGGATAACACTTCAACCTGCAATAGAGTTGTTGGATATTATAATTGAGATCAAAATGTTTGTCATTTTGAAATGTTCATGGACAAAGTTTCAAACCTCTTGCTGAAACTGTGACTTTCCTTGAGCTGCATCACAACGTAGAACTTTAACAGCAACTTCTGTATGATCCAGGTAACACTTGTAAACTGGGCCATAACCTCCTTCCCCAATCCTGAGAGAGTCTGAAAAGTCCTCTGTTGCTTTTTCAATCTCCTCAACTGAGTATCTCCGGTACCTAAGATCACTTGGCACCCAAGATTCCCTTGCCTTTGTCTCCTCAGAGTCTTTGAGAGCTTTCATTTCTGCGCTTATTCTTCTTTGTGCTTCCAGCTCAGCGAGTTTCTGAGCTGCTTGAGCTGCTTCAATAGCTGCCCTACTCTTTGTTTTCTCCTTCTCGACTAGTGCCAATGCAGCTTCCTCGGCTATTCTTGCCTCTTCAAATCTATTTTGTTCTTCAAATTTCCAGCGTTGATAATCCATAGTCTGAGGAGATGTTATTAGAATTTAATCCCATTATTAGTTACTGTTGCTAAAAAACAAAGTTCTTTTTCCATTAGTGTAAATCTTTTATGTATGTGTGCATGTATAATGTATAATTGACTGCTACTGTAAAGAGAATGAAAAAAAGCCTTTATGAATGATGTATAAAGTTTCTCTTTAGTGCCATCTGGGGGCTACCTCAGAAGATTAGGAAGGGATGGGTTAGGGTAGAAATCATAAGTTTGAGCCCTTCTTCTCTTTTGTAAAAAGCTAAAAATATGAAAAGCCAGATTTTAACCATCACTCCATCAGTACCTTCTGCTTTGCTGAAAGTGCCTCCTTGCATGCTGAATTGTACATGTCCATGGTTTGCTTCAGCTCTAGTCTGAGTCTCCTCATCTCAGATTCCACATCTTCCTATAAAATTTGAGTGAAGAATGCATTAGTTTTCTGTCTTCTATTTGATTAAATATTATCATCTTGCCTAATTAATTCAAAGAATTTTTTGAAAGATGTATGAAAGAAAATTGAAGCATATTGGTGGGTGTTTATGCATTTTTTTAATGCTCTTCTCTGGGATTACTATGTCCTTACCATGTTTTGTGAATACCATGATGATTGCCCACTTTCCTGTGAGCTGCCTGAGTAATTATATGGTGAACTCATATCTATTGATGTGCTTGCTGAGTACATTGACCCAAAGCTTCTATAATCGTTGTCTGTGCCACTTGTTTTCCAAGGGGGCATTTCAGGTTCTGAATTGTCATAGGAAGATGGATACATGCGATCGTGGGTTGGCCTTCCACTGCTTACATATGTTACATCCATTTCTGTTGGGTAATGATTTGAACCTCTAATGAATGGAGACCTGTTCCAAGTGTTATCAGGTTAGTCCTCTCAAACATATGTTGAATGTCATTGATGGAAGAAAACAAAAAGAAGCATTTATTAGTTTAGATGTTAAAATCTACAATTAGCCTATGTTATTTACAGATTGTTGATAGCTTGATATTAAGCATTATCTATACGACTATACCCTTTTACTTCAAAATAGTTGATCTATTAAACTTACCTGATCATATCTGTCTCTTCATAGGAGCTGTTTGACGGGTATGATCTCTCTAATGCTGTAAAAGAGATTGATAAAAATCTTAAGAGTAATGACAAAACACAGCTATAGCGTAAATTAGCATGATGCTAGTTACATAAGCAAACCTCTTGGAGTTCGGCTAGTCTTGTGAGGTAAATCAGCAAGAGAAGGAGTTTGGCTGGGTTTGATTTGCAACTGAACTTGAGGAGTAGGCTTTGGTGGTGGTTGAGCACTGGCTGACCGTACAGAAGAAACCTTTCCTTTGTTAATGACATATACAGTGCAGAAATCTGGTGCAGCTTTTGACACGGTGCTTGGAACATCTATGTTCTTGAATTTTCTGTGGTACAAGGTTAGTATATAATTAGTATTCGCATAGCCAAATCCAAACCTTTCTCTTTTCAAGATTCTGTATGGTATATGATTCTTATGAGAAAAATGATTAGCCTCTATTATTTTTTAAATTGTTTATATGTCCTAGCTGCTAAATGACTGTTACGAGTTAACTATCATGAATGATATGTATACCTGACAATTATGCCTCCCCTTGATGGTGAACCAAGTATCATAGTATCTATCACACGAGTAGTTGCATAGTCTACTATTGCTTTGGCTATATCCACATCCTCGACTATGACTTCATTACATTTTATCTGCAGGAAATATTAATGATGAGGTTAAGCAACAGGACTGTTGCAGTATCTACAAAGAACAAATTAACAAATTTGTTATATGAGAGAAGAATGCAAATGAATAGAGAAGCAGAAGAGAATTTACATCCTTTCGCGTGCAGAAGCAGCGGAATGGAAGGAATAATTCCCTGGCTTCAGATTCAAGGTGTCTGCTACGTGTTCTTGCAGTAGCAGCCTCATCGTTAGCATCTCCAACTGCAGCTCCAAAGGGTTAAGGGGGAAAGTTTAATTTCTTTTGGATAACGAATAATGAGTATATGTGTATCTAAATCTCCATATATCAATATCATTAATAAGAAAATAAAGTTAAATGGTACATTTTTTCAATTTCTTCTATGACTACAAGAATTATTTTCCATTCCCATGAAAAAACAATAATGAGAAATTGATACAAGCTAACAAAATTTTTATTTTAAAAGTCTGAATATAACTCTAAGAATGAAATGCTTAAAAATGTAACTAGAGAGAGGGCATACATTGGGAAGGAGCTGATGGTGCCTTTTGTTTAACATGGAGAAGTGTGACAGCTTGACCCCTGCTGAGAAGATGATCAACAGCCCATTTAAGGGCATATTGGCTTCCTTTATCTCTATCTATTGCCACTAAAATACTGTCATCTCCCTTTTCTCCATCCTTTCTAGCCGATTCTGCATTCTTTCTAACCATATTTTCCCACCCTTTGTTTTCCCCGAAAATATTTGTGGCAGAAAGAATGCAGAACTGGCAACAAACCCAGAAACTAAAAGCTTATATCTAAGAGGAAAAAAATAAAAATGATCTGATAATGGTAGCCCTTTATTATCTCTTTATTTATAACTAATCCAGTAACCCTTTTTTTCTCTCTTCCTGACCCTGAATAAAAGGGGGAGTCTGTTAATTTGTTTTTCTTGCTAAGATTGTTTGAGTCAGTCCAAAAATTTATATATAACATTAATAAAACAACTTCATTTTTATTTATCTTTAACTCTTTCTCCTCTTTCTATATTGAGTTATTTCCATTCAACAACAGAATGTTTTAGTAACTAATGCCATTATTGGCATACAATTGTTCAAACTCTCTCCTCCTAAAATTAAATAGTATTGAGAAATACTTGCCACTTTTATAGTGTATCCTCTCAAAATGTGCATGTTAAAGTTTACTTCATTCTTTCTCTTTTCATTTAATACTCTTTAACAATTTCTGATGTACCAAAAAAAAAAAAAAAAAAAATTTGCATGACTCAGAAGAGGTTTGTGATCTTCATTTGTGTCACATACCCATGAGTTTGATTTTGGAGTATCACGAATATATGTACTTTTATTGGTCGTTCAGGTATAACAAGAAGTCGTTTAATTGGAGATGGAGGACTATCACTAATGTTGAGTTGTTGTCGTTTCACTGAAAAAGTTTTATATTTTGTAAAAAGGGTATAAAACGACATGTTCGTTTAACTCGATACAGAAGATTTCCATTTGTCCAGCATCACAAAATTCACAGTAACCTTTAGGCAACTGTTAAATGAAGACTGTACTTATTTTTATTAATATTTTTTCAATATAGATATAGGTGCGGGCAACAAGGCAGGGGTTAGTAACTAAGAAAATCGGGAGTAATTTACTAAATTAATGAATTTAAAAAATGAAAAATTAAATTTGAGTGAAATAGAAAGTAATTTTTAAATTAGAGTGATTTTCAGTTGAAAAGTCAAAATGTTAAAAAAATTTGGCGGAAATTGTATTGTTCACTATTAATTTTGAAGGAAATAAAACAAAAAAGCCAAAAAAGTAAATTAAAAAAAAATGGCAAAACATTTAAAATTCAGTAAAAAAAATGGCAAAAAATTAAATTAGCAACAAAAAAAATTGCGGAAAGGGATCACAATATTCCGCCAAATATTTTGGTATTCCACCAAAAATTTTGGCGGAATAAGTGGCATTGCAATTTTTTTTGGCTGAAATCCTTTGAAATTAAGGTTTTTTTTTTTTTTTTTCCCCTAATTTCTCATTTCTTACCTATATATACACGGCCATTTTTTTTTTTTTTTTGCATTTCAGTATTTTATGTGTAGATTGCAAATATTTTTTTTTATTTATATTTTTGTATATTACTAGGAAAATACATTATTGTTAATAATAAATTATAATTGCAAAATTAAAACTTGTATAGTAAATTAATAGTTTGTAAAATTATAACTTGTGTAGTAAATTAATAGTTAGTTAAATAATTATTATATTTACATTTTCAATGGCTTAAAATTGTTTACATTATTTTTGCAGGAGTTTCCAATTGTGTAGTAAATTAAAATTACATATATTATTTAAGGTAAATATTAATATAAGTAAAATTGAATTAGGTGAATATTATTATTAAAAAATTGTATAGGTCATTTATACTAAAATGCAAAAAAAAAAATATATATATGGCCATAAAATTGCAAGGGCCACTTATTCTGTCAAAAATTTTGGCGGAATGCCAAAATATTTGGCGGAAAATATTTGTCCCATCTTATTATTGTCACATTCCATGTTTGGTGATGTGACGGTTCTAGAGTATGGGTGACCATAAAAGTACCAACAACCCGTAGAACCCACTAAATCAATATAACAATACAATTAATACTATACATTTCTGTGAGTATTAGCAATTAATTTCAATTTGGCAATATAAAAGCTACAACTATAACATTACCCCAGGTTCACAACCTGCATTAAAAATACACTTCCAGATAAAACACTTCGATATCCTTAATTTCATATAAACCAATACAAACCCTCCCAATTCTTTATCACTGTTAATTACATAACATTGAATCAACCGTCAATTGTCCATATTAACATATAAATAAATCATATAAAGAATTTAATTTAGCTAATTATTACAATACTAGACCATTATAGTCCATGGAGCTCTAAATGATTCGACTTAAAAAGTAAGTTGAAATCATCTTACATCCAGCAAAGTAGTCCCAAGTGGAGATGGATACTTGAGATCCACTTGCTGAGTCTGCTACTGAACCTGAAATAAAATACTGTAGGGGTGTGAGTAAAGCTCAGTGAGCACTACAAAAATAGAAAACAATATTTAAATATGTATATAACGGTAAAAATATTAATTTTCTAATATAACTATATAGAAGAAATAAATTTTTCAGTGATCAATAATAGTTGGGGTCTAGTATTAAGGTTTCAATGGATAATGGAGGAGGAACAATTTCCCAATGATCAATAGCAATATAAACTCCTATAAATGATGAAGGAGAAATAAATTTCAATATTCAATGATGATTGGGATTCACTAATAGAATATCTATATAACAATATAGAAGATACAATGAGAGTTTAATAACGATGATCAATAACGATCAGAATTCAATATCGATGGTCAATGACAACTAGGATTTAATAACAGTGGTCAACAACAATAATATTAATCAATGATAGTTAAGATTTAATAACAATAGTAAATGACAATAACAATGATCAATGACAGTTAAAATTCAATAACGGTGATCAATAACAGTCAGGTTTCATTAGCAGTGAACAATAACAGTTGGAATACACTAGCAATGAACAATGACAGTTGGGATACACTAGCAGTGAACAATGACAGTAAGGATTCATTAACAGTGAACGATGACAGTTGAGATTCAATACGATGATCAATACAGTTAAGATTCAATGACAATGATCAGTAATGGTTGAGATTTGATACCAGTGGTCAGTAACATTTGAGATTCAGTAATATCATTTTAGCAGAAATCACAGTATTGGAAGTGGTATGCTTCCCAGTGTAAACAGTGGAGTGACAGCTATTGCTAGCTCACTCATATTAGTAAACAGTGGAGTGGCAGCTATTGGTTGCTCACTCATAACAGTATATAGCGTAAGACTGATCAGGTCTCACGGCTATGACTACCCCTCCTAGCTGAGGCATATACGCTCACCCTATCCGCAAGCTTTTTCCGTGTGCACACAGTCTGATGTAATACCCACATTAGTCGGGGATTTCTATTTTCAGTAATACAGTGTGAT
>CATKHJ010245156.1:0-22742 GCA_949750685.1 Vernicia montana
AAAATTAGACTTTATTTATGTTTAAACTCATAATATATATATATAATTGGAGATATTTTGATTATTAGTATTACTTATATATTTTATTAATTTTTTTATACATTACTTATATATATTTACTTATTAATATATATATAGTATAACTAATATATTTTTTTATATTTATAAAATTCATAAATAATGGTTGAAAAATAAAAATAAATTTATTTATAAAATGTTAACAGATTCAGACATACAAAGTATCAACCAAATAAAATTAAAATGTAAATACGCCTAATATATTAAAAATGTTCTGAAATTTTATTTAATAAAACATTAAAAAATTCAGCATACATAAAAGTATGAGAGTATTTAAATAAATTTTATTTAGAGTTGTCATGATGTGAAAGAATTACAAAAAAAGAGTGATAAAATTAAAAATCATTATACATGTGTTTATATATATATATATATACTTTTTATATTAAAAATAATTATGTAAATATAATATCGAATCCCCACGGGAACGGGACGGGAATAGGGAATACACTCCCAGTCACCGCCCTGTCCCCGCCCCATCCTCGCTAACGGGGAAGAAATTTCCCCCATCCCCACTCCCATAGAGATAAAATTCGGAGAATCCTTACCCCGTTCGGAGCAAATCCCCACAGAGAACGAAAATTTCCCATCCCATTGCCATCCCTAATCTTAAAGGTGGAACTAAGAATTCAATTGGCGAGATGAATCAGCGTTTGGTTTATCGTATGCTTTGGCTCTTCCCTTTGATATTTTAACCAAAATTGCTGCTTCCTTCACTTTGCAAAACCTACAAGGAGCCTTTCTTGTTTGTCGCTCATGGAGGAACCCCTTTGAGAGAGGCGATGATGTTTCTCAAATGGGGCAAGTGGTACAACCATGGCCGTGGTGGTTGACTAGTTATTGAAGGCGCCGCTCGTGGGTCTACTCTAGCTATGGATGCTGCTGGGCTTGTTTACTGGGAAATAGGCTAGAAAGAGAAAGCAATTGCCTTGTATCTTAAAGTTGCCGATTTGAGAATTTCTAAAATTAATTAAAAATATATATTTTTAAGTTAGTTTGACCAAGCGTGCAGTACACACACAAGTCTTAGTATAAAATTGGGTCAATTTAATCTTGGAATGAAATTTTAATCCTATAAATTGATTCAAAAAGTAATTTTGAATCTAATTAGTTATTGGATTAAAGTTGAAGGGGGTAAATTGAACATTTATTCTAAAGATAAAAAAAAAGTTGTGGTGATCACCTAATTTAATAATTTTATAAAATTATAAGTTGCAGAGATTACACATAGGTTGAATTATCCATAGCTAGTTTGAGATTAGCTGTAGGGAGAAACTAGGGTTTGCACAAGCATGAATATTGAAAATATTTCTTTGTCTTGATCATTTTTTTTTATTTAATTTATATATATTTTTTAATATTATCTTTTGATAATTTTCAATACTAATATAAACAAATATATGAGTTAAGTTTATTACTTATAGGTCAACTGAAAAAAAAAAAAAAAAATTATTATTATATATTAATTTGTATAAATTTTAATTGAAATTTATATCAATACAATGTCGTGGAAAAAATTAATGATATAATTTTATATAAGCTTAATTTTTTAAGAAATTACTTAACACGTGGCGAAAAGATTTCTAAATAATTTTTGAGTTTAGAATTATATATATATATAATTGACCTTTTGTAAAGTTTTTCTTAGATGTAATCTTTAATAATTTTTAACTTATAATAAAATATATAGTTCTAAATCCTTATCTAAATGAAATATTAAGAAAGTTGTAAAAAGTTAGAAAAGATTCTCTAAAAAAAAAAAAAGATAAATCAAAGTAAATTTATTTTTTGTTAATTTTTATGCCATACATATTATAATAGGGCATAAATATTGTAATTTCCCTATTATTATTATTTTAAACACATAACATTTTTTAGGTAAAAATTAGTTTGTTTTATAAAAAAATAATAATAATAATAATAAAAAAACATATGTTAGCTGTGCTAACCTTTGAATATTTGTTCAGATGATAAAAACGGGGTAAATTTCACCCGTCGTTCTCCAACATATCACTAATGCACTTTGTAGTCCTCTAATTAAAAAACGTGTCATAAAAATACTTGAACTATGTGTATCTGTAACCAGGTGGTCCTTTAGACTAACTTCCGTCAGCTCCACTAACGGTTAGATGATGTAGCAGCCCAAATCAAGTTTTTTAATTTTATTTTAATCCATGTGTGAACTCCCTTTGCTCCTCCTTCCTCTCTCCTCGCGTGGGAATGAATTTACTCCAACATATCTGCCTATATATGAACCCTAAAATCTGACTTTCATTTCCATTTTAGGTTTTGTTCATAAATATCTTCTTCTCTGCTTCAATCTCCAAAATCTTTCCTTTAACTTCGAAAATGTCTGCAAGTGAACCCGATATTGTTGCTGACTTTCTCACTGCATTTGGGACACCGATTTGCAAGTGTGGAGAAGAAGCACCTCTGAGAATGTTATGGACAGAGGTGAATCCAGGTCGTCGTTTTTATGGATGCCCTAACTATGGGGTGAGTTCTAAAATTTGTTAATGAGTCGCTAGTGTTTTGATTTATTTTTGTGATTTTAGTATTTTGATGAAATTGTTATCTGGGTAATGCAGACTCTACGAGGCAAGTATAAGTTTATTGTCTGGGTTGACCCAGATTATCCTGAACGCTAGAAAAATGTGATTAATGTTCTCCTGAGGAAGACTGAGAGATTAGAGAAGGAGAACCAAGAGATACAAAAGAGGCAGAGGGTGATGAAGCTAGGCAAGGTGTTTGTGTGGGGAATTGTTTTAATGTCTGTGGATTTGCCTATTGTAAGCACTTTGTTGTCTACAAAACCAGAGTGAATGTTTACTTGGGATGGGGACAATAAATGGATTATTAATGTAATGTAGGTTAATGTGAATAGTTGTAAGTTGATGTCCTTGTCCTGTTAGACTTTTTGTTTATGGTAGACAAGCACAATATGTATCCATTTGAAGCACAATTGAAATGAAATTAATATTTTATGTTACATGTGTTGTTGTTGATGTTTTAATTGGTTATCTGTATCTTAAGTCAATTTTGTACAATGACATTACAGGTTCATATTATGCGGAAGTGGTGATTACACTAAGTTTGTGGTAGTGTAAGAAACATATTGTGGTCATTACACCTTGCTGTTCTTATAACCTAAAAATGATTTAACCTAATAAACTAAATGAAATGATTTGATCATTAGAAGGTATATGCGTCAATTAACATAAAAGCTAATTTTCACCAAAATAATAAAATAAAAGCTTAAGCTCATAAAGTGTTAGCATTATATAAATCTATTATAAGCATCCATACAAAAGTTGTCATAGACATTTAATTCCTGAAAATTCATTGTTGAAACCTAACCAATTTGCATATTGGTTTCAACATTGAATTACAAAAACACCTAAGAAACATATGCATTATCTGTGTTTGCAATTTCTATCATAAACCAAAATAGTCATGACTAAAAACACAGCTTCAACCTCCAAAAACAATGTTTGAAATTTGGATGTCAACTGTGTATCAAAAAGCTACAACTTCATAACAAAAAAAAGAGAAAGTTGCAGTTCATTTCTGTGCATAAGCTTCATATCTGCAATATTCACACAAAAAAAAAAAAAAAATCCCCCTTAATCAGCTTTCATGGATGCTGAACACTTGACTTGGATTTCTTGGCATTTGGTGATCTATGGAAGGCAATACCAAACATGCTGGATCTATCTTTTGTTGCCCTTGCCCTTGGATTTTGAGCTGACTAACTTGCTTGAGTCAGAATGCTTTGCTGACTTATATGTTGACTATTTGGCATATCAGCTACATTATGTGAAGTGTGGGGTCCACTCACATTTGTCTGCTATTAAGTAAACATATTTTAAAATACTCATGTGGTACCAAACACATAAATTATACAAATATAATAAATTCTATACCATACACTTTTATATACTTACATCAGTAAAGAAATCACTGTATTGATCAAGTATGGTAGCAGTTCCATGTAACTCATGACCACTTGACTGTAGCATTAAAAGCAAGTTTAATAAGACAAGTGTAATAGACATGAATAATTTGTTAGGTGAGTAAATAAATACCATTGGACCACTATTAAAAGAAGGGCCTATTTGTCTTGGACTTGATGATGCTTCACTAGCATCTTGTGAAGCATCAACTGTTGTTGGGCTAGCAACTTGCTGTGGTCCAGCCTAGCATGAGCAAGTTGATTATATATTTAATAATTAATTAACAAATGCCACAATACCACATAGTTGTTATTTAAATTTTCACTCACATGTGTTTTTGAGCTCTTATGCAGTCTATGAGATCTCTTATTGTGTCCAACTTGACCACAATGAGTGCATCTTATAGTCACCAAACCCTTTTTGCTCAATTTGCCTTTAGCTTGTTCATCTTCACTTACAGGATGCTCCTTTCTCTTTGTTGATGTTGTTGCCTTCCTCTTAGCTGCTTCATTTTGTATCTCCTCAGCCTCTTTTCTCCTTTTTGTTGGCTTCCTTCCTCTCTTTTTAAGAACCACTGGTGGTGGTGTTATCTTGAATCTGCCATCAGACTTAGGCCACATAGAATGATCATTGACTGGTTCAATGGTGTGACTGTATACCCTAATAGCTGTGTCAACATAGTATAGTTGATCGACATAAAGCTCTAGATCTTCATTTTGCCCAAAAATGACAGCTACACCATGAGCACATGAGATTCCTGTAAGATCCCATCTTCTGCAAGTACAGGTATTCTTCTCTAGATCCACAACAAACTGATGTCATTTTCCAAATACTTGCACTCTTGGAGATCCAACAAATGTTGGGAAGTAATCCCCTTATAGCTCTTTAATCTTTGCTAATTTCTTCTCTATCTTAGGTCACAATAATTTTTCGGCTATCTTGACTTTCTAAAACTCAGTTTTCTTCTTGGCAACCCTTCTCATCAATTGATTTCTTATCATCTGAAGCATAGTGATGATAGGCTTTGTTCTTACTTCTAAAATATACCTATTGAAGCATTCACACAAGTTATTCAGTAGTATGTCACACTTGGTATCTGGTTTGAAGCAAGTTCTACTCCAGTTCTCACAAGGCCTAGCCCTCAGCCATTCCCTGCATTCTATAGATTTCTTCTCTACCTCTTCAAGACATATCTCAAGCCAGCTCATATAACTTGCCCTTGCACAATCCCACAATAAGTCCTTGTAAACTTTACCTTTAAATAAACCCCTCATGTTAGTCCACAAATGTCTAACACACATCCTATGCTCAGCATTTGGGAACATTTCATGGATTATACTGAGCAATCCCTGTATATATGAGTAAATGATTACTATCATATAACATTTTAAGTATATAAATAGATAAATTGCAAAGTGAATGTATTCATACCTTTTGTCTATCTGACATAAAAGTCCATTGATGTGAATTGAATATGCCTAAATCCATCTTCAAGTTATTCAGAAACTAACCCCAATTTTCTTTATTCTCAGTTCTAACAACTGCATATGCAATGGGGTAGATGCAGTTGTTTGGATCTATACTAATAGCAGACAGCAGCTGGCATCCATACCTACCCTTAAGCCAACATCCATCTAAGCAGGTAATAGGTCTGCATCCTACCTTGAATCCTTCTCTCAATGCAGCAAGGCAAATATATATACCTTCAAACTCACCTTTATCTTCCTTGAACTCAACTGTGCTATCTTCATTTGATCTTAAAAGTTTCAATTTGTAATCATGCAATCTCCCATATTGTTGTGCCTCATCCCCATTAATTTTTTGCAAAGCAATATTCCTTGCTCTCCATGCTTTCATCCTTCCAATGGTATATTTAAATTCCTTTTGCACCCTAGCAATAAAGGAAGTAATCAACCAAGCTGGATTGTCCCTTACCTCATCTTCATAATGGCTAGCTAGCCATTTTGCTGTCAAATATAAGTTGTTATAGATCTTTCCACATGTATGCTTCAAATTAACAACTTTATTTTGAAATGTCATATCATTCTTGTCTTTTATATTCTGTTTAGAGGCATATATCCTCCACCCATATTCCTTTTTACAAACTGCCTCAACCCTAATCTTATCATTCTTCCTAAACCACAGTTGGAATCTGTATCTAATACCCCAATTTCTAACTGATTCCTTAAATTCTTCTTTGTCCTTGAAAATCATACCAACCTTAAAACTAGGGTCTTCCATATCCCTTTCAGCATTGAACTCTGGAAATCTTTATTTGTTTTCATCATCTGAATCAGATTCACTATGCAACTCATCACTTGGTACATAGTCTGATTCCTATTCTGATTCAGCCACACCTACTCCATCTAAAGTTGGATCAAAAGTATCATCACTTATGATTCTTGGTCTACCCCTTTGTCTACTACATTCATTAGTTCCAAGATTGGCTTGTGCATTTTTGTTAATCTCAGCTAGAACATCTTGAAGATCAGCATCCATATCTTCAAGGTCATAGTCTGAGTCATTAAAATTCAGATCATTAGCTTCTGCTTCATTCACACTAGTTGATGCTGACCTAATGAAAGTTGAACTTGGTTGACCTTCATCTTGATGAAGTTGATGAGCTTCACCTTGATCAAGTTCAGCTTCAGCTTCATGTTCAAATACCTCAGGTTCAAATGCTTGAGGTTCAGATGGATTAGGTGCTTGAGGTTCATATGGATTAGGTGCTTCAGATTCTAAAGGGGTAGGTGCTTTAATTTGTTGATGTCTATTGGTTGGAATGTTTTCATGGGTTTCTGTTGATGTCAACATCAAAATGTTTGACTTTCTTCTTTGATTAGTTGCAGGTACCTTTGATGCAGCAGCCTCATCAATCTCTTCAATCACAACAGAATGTGTTTTTGCACATTTTTGGGCTTCATGGTATAATTGGTCATCACTGACTTCCTCCACATACAAGTCCACTTCTCCCACATCAGCACCATGCAGACAAATCTCATACATATGACTATCCCCTTCAATTAATTTCAACCCATCAGTATAACTCTTACCAGGCATACACCACCAGTATCTCAGGTTGCCTTCTACACCAATACCAAACAACATGTCATCAATTTCATGCGCAGACATGGTATCAGGATCACAGCCCAGCATTTCACACAACTCACCATCAAAATAAGTTGTTTCCCCTTTAACTCCATTGTAATGAATGTTGATATTGAATAGGCCATCTTTTGTTGTATGAAGAAAAACACATGTTAATAATGCTAATATGCACTAAAAAAGGCTTCAGAATGATAAAGTTTAAATTGAATATGCCTAAATCCATCTTCAAATTGTAAATAGAAACTTGTGGGTGTGCAATTTGTTAAAATCCTAGCAATATTCTATATTGGTCTGCTTACCAAATTAAGATCTTTGGAAGTGTACATATATGCACTATTAAGCACTTAAACACGTGTTGCAGCTTATTCTCTGCATTATTCACACCAATCAGTTAACACACTTAACACACTCAACTCATTATCATTAATCCACTTAACATAGTCCTAAAAAGGGTTAATTTATTCTCCAAATGTTAAAATATATATGAACTTATATGCATGAAAAATACATAATTTACATAATAACTCTAATTAATTTTAAGATTATATACCCTAATTAGTAAATTTTACTTTTAACCTTCCAATTCAATGAACCCACTTTACCCAACAAACTCATTAACAGAATTCCAATAACATATTCATACAAATTGAAAACGACAATGACAGATCAGTAAATGTAAAGGTTCAAACCTGGTTTCCTTGGGGCCATTAGCACAGTTAGGTCCACCACACCACACATATTCAACAATGTGTACTTTTTCCCAAACTAAAAGCTTTGTAAACTGTCCCCCAACACTAAATAATTAAAAGTCGAAGAATTTTTACCCAACAATTTTGTAATACTGTCAATAGCAGAAGAAAAGTAAAACAATTAGGGTTTTCTACTGAGCTTTCGAAAAGAAAAGGGAAGAAAGCTTTGAAATTTGGTTGCTTTGCTTTAAGTCAGAGTTAAATATTATCAACGGTAAAATGGAGTAAATTCATTCTCACGCGAGGAGAGAGGAAGGAAGGACTAAGGGAGTTAACACGTGGATTAAAATAAAATTAAAAAATTGATTTGGGCTGCCACATCATCCAATCGTTAGTGGAGCTGACGGAAGTTAGTTTAAAGGATCACCTGATTACAAATATGCATGGTTCAAATATTTTTATATCACATTTTTTAATTAGAGAACCACAAAATACATTAATAATATATTGGAGGACAATGAATGAAATTTACCCGATAAAAACGCTTAAAAAAAGAATAGGCGTTATCACAAATGGACATAGGCAAAGGTCATTTTCCGTGTCCTTTCTTTCAAATAAATTTAATTAGTTAATTTATTAAATTAAATAATATAAAAAGCAAACGACAAATAATATTGGCTGTTTTGGAAAAAACAATTACCCATACCGAACAACAAAATTACAAATCTACCATTCATTGAGTTCCGTGCCTGGTCCCACCATTCCTCGTGCTATAAAATAGAACCAATCCTCGTTTCCTAGGGCTCATCAAACTACTACTCACGCAATTTCAATTCCAATCGAAGCCCAAATCCGTCAGTTTTTTTATTTATTTATTATTTTTTAGATTAGAGAGAGAAAACAACAGAGAGAGAGAGAGAGAGCGGTTTTTTAGTGAGAGAAAGTGGGTTTTAAAGAGACTCGTGGAGGCTTTGTTTGTGCGATGCGTGGAGGACAGGGTGACAAAGAAGGAAGGAAAGAAATGGCGAGATCCTGTAACTATCTATTCTTCAAATGGCGGATCGTAACGCTTCTTTGTATCTATAAACCCTAACCGTTTGTTTTGATTCTATTACTCTCGCTCGCTAGCTTGCTGTATCTTCATCTTAGAGATCTTCTCTTTTGATTTCTGTAAATGCTTTCAATTCCTTCTTTAAATCACTCGCATTGTAACACCTGCATTGTTATCTGTTTCGTTTTGTTCATGAGATTTGTGATTTAAACGATTTAAACGTGTTTTTTTAATCATGTTTGTTATAAGTATTATATAAAATTTTTGTTGAAATTGAAATTTTCGTTCCGGTGGTGATCGTGGTTGTAGGAATGGCGGAGGTGGCGAAACTGCTGTATATCGTGGTGGTGGATGAGTATGAGGAAGAAGAGAAGAGCGAGAAAGGAAAAGAGTCGTTCCGATATACGCGTCCGGTTTTGCAGAGCACTCTGCAACTCATGGGATGTAAAGCGCGTCATGCTTTTAAGGTAATATTGATGATTTGTTTATGTTAATTTTATTTATTTATTTATTCTGTGTATAATTCTTTGAAATTTGAGGTGAGAGATGTTACCTTAGCGGCCAATTTAGAACGTTACTCTAATTTTCTTCTCATTTGGCTAGATTTTTGCCTGCTAATTAGTGCTAGATTTTTGAGTTAGACGTGATAATGATTAATTGATTAATCATACTGATAATTTATTATAGATTAGTGAATTGTACGGGTTGGTAGATCTGTACTGTAATTTTTGGATGAAAGTCCTGAATTTCATCTTTTTCCCCTGTTTGTTTCCCGTTTACATCCATTTTTGTTTTGAATGTTGAGTCATAGATACTTAAAGATTAAGGCATGTCCTCAACGCGTTGTTGAATTGAAATGGTATGCTATTCACATCGTGTTATATATATGATGAAAATTGTATGCTATTAACACTGTTTCTCATGTGTTTTCTTTGCTTCAGTTGCTTCCTTTTCTGTTTTCTAAGTTATCTTTTCTGTAGTGCCTCCAATCTTGATGTGTGTGCTTTTATAATCTGAATTAATTTAATTGACCTTATTGGTGTCTTGGAATCTACTGCAAAGGCTATCTTTTATGCTTTAAAAATATGGTTAAACCATTTGAAATTAGATTTTGCCATGTAATCGGCACACTGGTCCACTGCTAAGTGGTTGGCTTTTATAATAAAATTATTAACCTTATGCGATTTTAGATATTGTGCAAGCAATGACATAGATGAGTGATGTGATGACTTTCATATATCTCCTTAATTTATTACTACTTGAATAATTGTTTTACAGACTGGTCTTCTAATTTTATTGTTCACTTGTCTTGTTTTGAGCTTCATTTATTTCTTCTGAGGTTCATTGTTAGTTTTTCAGCTCTTGTAGCTAAAAGGGGGTCTGGTAATCACATCTCTTGTAATAATGAAAAAATTGGTGAGATTTTGGTTTATTCTGCTTTTGGGGGGTATTTCCTTTTTCCTAACCCTGTTATTCTCCCTCTTGGACTGTATGAGAAGGATCTAAGGGTACGTTTGGTCATGGACTACGTTAATTCTTCGTATTTAGTGCCTGTTTGTTTTGTTGAAAATAATGTGTACGTGGAAAATATTTTCTAAGAAAATGACTTGTGTTTCCACTTTTTTGTTGCAACATTGAGAATCAATTGGAAGTTATTTTCTGGAGGTTGAGTACTTTGAAAAAACATATAAAAAATTTTCCCCACTTATTTATGAAAATGGTTGGACGTACAAAAAACTTCATTTTTTAAAGAAAATCTATAGCTGAATGTGAGATAAATAATACACAAACAGGGGTGAATTGTGTTGTGACTTGTGGCCATTGACAGTTAGGCTTGGTTGTGGACTAGTGAGGATGTATCAATTTGATTATGAGCTTGTGAAAAATTACAATATGAATTCTCATTTGAAATGAAAATAGGAACACCTAAGAATTCAATTGGAAGTATGTTCCACTCATATGAAATTGATGTTGCATTTAGAATTAGTGTAAAATTTCTGGTTGCCTGTTATTGTTCTGTCATGTGATTTCTTTTAATTTTTCTAATTTATTCTTGTGGCTTGAAGAAGTTATTATTTCATTATTTAACTTTTCATTGCTTTTGACTGGCAGATTCCAATATTTTACTAAAGAAAATGAATGCATTTTCTGAGTATCCTCTTTCTTTCTTTTCAGATTAGCCAAAGGGTTTTTGAGCTGATGAGAAGTGTATCTTCTAATGATGCTCTACTTTGGAAAGAAGTGAAGGCAAATGGGGTTGATGTTTCAAAAGGAAATGAGTGGAAGAATTATACAAGCAAGAGCCTACCATTTGAGTTGTACAAAAGGCGTACAACTGTAATTGTTAGAAGAGAAACTTTCATAAAAGTTGTTTGTGATTCTCTGACTGAATATAAGTATGTAGGTCCTAACCAGAGGGCTGACTTGGTTTTGGCGTGCAGGTAAGATATAAACATCTTGTGCCTTCATTAAAATTATTTGTATCTAAAATCAGCCACAAAGGATTATCATCTGAAACCTGCATGTCTTCCTTTAAAACTATTTTTCTTGTGCTAACAATTATTAGTAGTAATTGAGTTTGAGTATACTTGAGAGTATCCATTTTACTCGTATGGTTACGTTTGTCTTATTTCTTCCATGCTCTAATAGAGTGTTACTTGAACGTTGAACTGATGTAGCATGGGAAGAAAGTAAATAACAACTCTATTACTGTTTAAAGTTTCTTGAATTTTTTTTCTTAATTCTTTTTTTGTTATCTATTTGCTACATGTCTTTGTGGACTATTTCATGGAGATGGTGTTGCATGTGCACCATTACAGATTTTAGTGGCTTAGGTAGTCAGTTCTTTTTGAGGGTTTTATGGTTTTGAAATGTAAATGCTCTTTACCTATAATGAAACCTCTGTAACTTGGCAGACTAATCTTGCTAGTGTGTTGCCAAGTGTTGTTTAAACAAGACCATGCTTTGTCCAAGTATGTTATTTATTTATATTTGTGTTAAAAATGCTTCTTCTTCCTCTATCATAACCTGTCATTAATCTAATGGGTGATGTTGATATTTTGAAAGAAGATCTGCAAGCATGCTTGAAATCGTCATTTGAGGAGTAACCAAAGAATAAATGGCTGAATAAAGTTGCTGGGCATTTTAACCTTTTTGAGTTTTCTGTAGTAGCATAAGATTTCAAGGAAAACATCATTTGAGGGATATATTTCCTTGGGGAAAACAAAATCATTGGTGGTTATAGCATTATGTGCATTGTGTTCTGATAGACTCTTTTATATGCTCCATTTTTACACTGAAAATCATGTAGCATGCTGTAGCTTTATGCTATTTACTCTTTTCCCCTCCCATTCGAATCAATGCACCTTGTCTTTGTGTTGCAGAATTCGAGAAAGGAAGGAATCTGTAACCGTGCTGTTGTGTGGCACTAGTGGCTGTGGAAAATCAACTTTGTCTGCATTGCTGGTATCCCTTTATCCTTTAACTGAGTTCTCTTGCTTGAATTTGTGATTTAGTGTTTTTCCCTTATCATTTCTTGGTATGCCGTGATAAGATATTATAGATAGACAAGTCAAATTTGCCTCTTTTTGTCTAATGCCAAATTTACTCCTTGTTTCATGCAGGGTAGCAGATTAGGAATTACAACAGTAATATCTACTGATTCTATTCGGCACATGATGAGGAGTTTTGTTGATGAAAAGCAAAATCCTCTGCTCTGGGCTTCAACGTACCATGCAGGGGAGTTTTTGGATCCTGTGGCAGTTGCTGAAGCAAAGGCTAAAAAAAAAGCAAAAAAATTGGCTGGCATTGCAAACTCACGTCCCAAGGATGAAGTATCTGATAGTTCTACCATGGTGAAATCTGATAGTCAAGGAGCAGATATGGGTTCTGGTACTACTGAATTGATTAGTCCTAAACAAATGGCAATTGAAGGATTCAAGGCACAAAGTGAGATGGTGATTGACAGTCTTGATCGTCTTATAACTGCGTGGGAAGAGAGGAAAGAATCAGTGGTTGTTGAGGGTGTGCACTTAAGCCTTAATTTTGTGGTAAGTAAATTCCTTGGGCATTCTTTTCATTAGATGATTTCCTTTTCTGAATTTAAGCATTTTCTTAATTTTAATTCTAAATGCAGATGGGGCTTATGAAGAAACATCCTTCAATCATACCATTCATGATATATATTACAAATGAGGACAAGCACTTAGAACGATTCGCTGTCCGTGCAAAGTATATGACATTGGACCCAGCTAAAAACAAATATGTGAAGTATATTCGAAATATCAGAACAATCCAAGATTATCTTTGCAAACGGGCTGATAAACATCTAGTCCCTAAAATCAACAATACGAATGTTGACAAGAGTGTGGCAGCCATCCATGCAACAGTTTTCAGCTGTCTTCGCAGACGTGAGGCTGGAGAACCACTTTGTGATCCTACAACAAATACTGTTGCTGTTGTTGATGAGGAGTACAGGAACCAGTGTGCTGCGAATTCATTGAGCTCTAAAGGAATGTTTCAGCTTATCCAGAGGAAAGGTTCTTCTAGGCATTTGATGGCTCTTGTTAATACTGATGGGTCTGTGGCAAAGGCTTGGCCTGTTGAATCTGTGGATAGTAGGGGGAATCCTGTAGGCTCTTGGTCTGACAATGGAATAGGGATCCCTATGTATGGACCATTGCAGATTGGTAAGGCTGAACCAGTTAATCTTCAGTTTGGCCACTTTGGGATCAGCGCTTGGCCCAGTGATGGTGGTACGAGTCATGCTGGTAGTGTTGATGAGTCAAGGGCTGATTGGACTGATACCGGAAGTAAATATCACTCTTCTTGTTGCAGCTCACCTCGGATGTCTGATGGGCCTGCCAAGGAGGTATTTTTCAACTCTGTTTATTATTATTATTGTTTTAGTTCTTTTTACATCCCAAGAACAGTTGGTTACAAGTAAGTGAAGAGATAATGGAACTTAAATTCAATTAGTTTAAGATGAAAATCTATTCTATGATTGGGTACTTGGATTTCTGACTGGATTTCTGACTTGCCTCTTCAGCTCAAGGAGGAACAGTCAGTGCATGGCAGTGATGAGGAAGTTGATGATCCTCCCGAGGTGGACAGTGATGAGGATTTTAGCGACAAGGGTGATGAACATATCCATGAAGAGGTATAATTAAGGATGTTTAGTTAAATAGCTTATTACATTGTACCAAAATCTGAGAATTTCTCGCCTCATTCCAAGCAAAACCAATTTGCAATCAAGCTCTTGAATCTTATAAAGCTTGATACCTAGGTCCATAATTAGTTAAAGCATTCAAGCATGATTAAGTTTTTGTCCAAAACACATCGTTTTCCTCTTCTTTTTGTGGGAACAGGGATGAACATTTAAGTTACACTTGAACTCAGATGTTAATTCATATTTTAACTCTTAATTCCTGTTGAACAGATTGGTTCAGTTGATGAGGAGTCCACAAAATCTGATGAAGAGTATGATGATCTAGCAATGCAGGATGTGCAGGAGAATGGGTATGATGAGGAGTCCAAAGATAAGGTGCTACCGATTTCTGGGAGCAGGGCAGGTCTCTTGAAAGGAGAGAAGTACATGCAGAATCTGGACCGGTTTCTTAGAACTAGAAGTGAGATATGCTCTTACTCTAATTTACTTGTAGAAAATGGTGGGAGGAGATTATCCAGCCCTGGGAATGTAAAAACGAGAAAACGCTCCCTCAGCATTCCAGCCATAGGAAAACATGGGTCCGTGGTTGGTGACCCAATCCTCTCTGGAGCTCCACAGAGGTAGTAGAACAATTTTGCGCCAACTCCTGCTTTTCTCGACCTTATTATTATTTTTTTCTTTTTAATTTTAATTCCTAACATGTCGCGAGTAATCTCGCAATTCACCTGTCCTGTCTATAGTACAATTGCTCGATTTGGAATGGCTTGATTATGTATGTTTTTGGTTTTTGGGGTCAAGCAATCAAGCAAAATGAAAATGGTCCAATTTAATTAAAGTTGAATTATTGTGCAGTTTGATATGGTTATATGCATCATGCTATTAATGGACATTTTCAGATCGAAATTATTGTAATGTGATAGCAATTAATCAAGAATCCTTTTTCCTGGAAGACTTAACTTGAAGAAGAATCGCAGTTGCATTCCATGGATTAAAAACACACAATTTTCAGTTGCCAGTCGCCACTCAATTGCTTGTAAGGCCACATCAATTCGATCTTAACCAATATAACTCTGAAAGTTCATTCCAAAAACCATAAAAATTAAAGAAAAAAGGTAAGGTATAAAATGTTATCTTCCCCTATTCCTTACAAGAAAAGCAGCTTATAATCTAAGTGTGGCAATATCAAATACGACACGAATTTAAACACAAAATTAGCGGTTTAATAAGAGTTAATTTAGTAAATTTGATAATTTTTAAATATTAAAATTTAAAAAAATTAATTAATTTAAAATTCTAAACGTGTTATTCGTATCTTGTTACCCATTAATTAAATGAATCGTGTTCGTATTTAAATTTTTGACGTGATAAATTAACCGTATCATATTCGTGTTGATTTTTATCGTGTCATGGATATAAATCAACCCGACCCATTAACACGAATTACCACTCCTATATAGTCTATTACCTTTCAACAACTTTGAAAAATTGGCAAACGAAAACTGTATTCAGTGTTCTTATGTTCTTGTTACAATCTCTAGCAAGTGGGATGCATTGCTGTCATTTAAAACCCACATCTCTCATTTTTTTTTGGACAGGTTTTCGTAAAATCTTATGGTTATCAAGCTGAGCAGCTCGCCAAATCATTTAATCAAAATCAATGTATTCTATTTTGATCAGCATCTACATTTTCTTGATATAAAGCCAAGCAGCTCACTGCCATTGCAGTCTCAAAATTTCCATCATGCCTTCACTCTTCTCAAACTCATTTAACCCTAAATTAAACCTCTTCTGTTTAGGGCATGTATATGTATCTGCATCTTTGGCTACAACTGGTTGTATGTGGAGAATTCATGAAATAATTGAATGCACCCTCTCTTTCCTGTGAAGCATTAAGGAGAAAATACCTTTGCCTACATAAGAATTATCACAGGTAAAGTTGTAAGCCTAACCATTTCCAGGACTGTATAGCTTTTAAACATTATGTTCACCAGCGTCTTTGCCACCTTAAACCATGTTTCTTTCCACTGAAGTAGTTAAATTTTCAGGGCTTCCACCTTTAGCACAATGTCCACCAACTCTTTTGCCTCCTCAAATCGATTTGACTTGAATAGCCCTCCCACTATTTTGCTACAAATAGATATATCAGCACTGAATCCTCTCCTCTCCATCTCAACTTGCAAAACAAAAGCTTCATCTACCATTCCCTTGTTGCAATATCCATCAACCAATATATTAAACATATCCTGGTCCAGCTTAATTCCTTCATTCTGCATCTTGCATACGTATACCATTGCAACCTCCATCTTCCCAGCCTTGCAGATGCCATTTATCAATGCCCAAAACGTATCTACATTTGAGTTAACACCTCTACTAGTCATTTTATCAAACAACAAAAGTGCTCTATCTGCCAAACCTAGTTTAAAATAGCCATTTATAATCAAATTATACATATAGGTATCTACTTTCAAATCTCTATCATGCATCTCCATTACCAACTTCTCAGCTTCTTCAATTTTGCCAAAGCTCGAGTACCCATCAATCAAAATTTTATATGTATTGACATTAAATACCTCTCCTTCCTTCTCCATCAATGCCAATATGAAATCAAACTCCCCAAAACTCCATCTCTTAGCACAAGTATCTATCATAATATTGTAGGTTACAATATTGGGTTTAATTCCTTTACTTGCCATTTCCTCCACCAATTCTCTACACTTCCTGATCTCTCCATTCTTACACAACCCATCAACCACTACAGTCAATGAATATACAGAAACATCAATGCCAGATTCGATCATTCGATTAAAAAACTCGAGGCCTAACTTCATCTGATCATCTCTCTTAAGGGCAAGCAAATGCACAGTACAAGTTCTCTCATCAATATCAATTCCATTATTCTTCATGTGATCAAAAGTCTTCAAAACTTGTTCAAATTTCTTATTATCAGAATAAACCTTAAGCATCGAATTAAATAACTTTGCTATAACATTTGGTTCCAAACAACAACATTTCTCAATAGTAGAAGCTAAAATAGAAAATGGGTACCTGGTATATTCTTGAATCGACACAAATTTCAAAAGATTCTCTGCATCTGAGAACCTTCTTCCCTTCAAAAGTCTGGAAATTAGTGTCAAATGGGCCTGAAGATCAGGCTCGAATGAGATTAAGGTTTGGTTTTGGAGGAGAAAATTGAAGAAATGCAAACAATTTAAAGGATGGAGATGTGGGTCAGATAGAATTTGGTGGAGTTTCGTTGGATTGAGATTGGAGATAATTGTAGAAGAAGGGGAAATTAGGGTTTTAGAGATTGAAAATGGGATTTCTTCAAAGGGTTTTGGAAGGCGAGTCCTTTTGACGGTTTTGAGCTTTCTGAGAACATTTTGGATTGACATTTTTGTAAAGAATCGAAAATGGAAGAGTTTCGCCTGTGAATTGAGAGGGAAAATACATTATTGGCGACTTTCATCCTATTGAACTGTTAAATGGCGCTCCCATGAAAACGACAAGTCTTCCTATCATAACCATTCTGTCTTTGATGTCGTTCAGCAAAAGCAACTTCCGGCTCTTAAAAGGGATAAGGTTGTATTGGATTGGTAGAATTAAAAATATACGATAATGAATTTTAAAGAGTTTATAAAAGTTAAGAGATATTCAATAATAACTTTTAAAAATTTTAAAAAAGTTTATAGAAATAAGAAGTATTCAATTGTAATTTTTATAAAATTTATAAAAATTAATTGGTATTCAAAAAGTTATTGATTTTTATAAATAATATATTTTTGTATACTTTTCATTGATTTTTTATGTATGATATGAATAAAAAATCTCCATAATTTTCTTTAACTTTCTCTTAATATTTCAACCGACTTTTTTTTGAAGCCACATACAAAAAATAAAATAAAATATTTTACAACTTTCAAAAAATAAAAAAAAAATTTTAACACACAACATATAAACTTATAATTGATAGAAATATGTTAACGGGTGGGTATCTAAACACAATTAACGGGTTGGTGCCTAAATTAACATTTACAAATAGTTTATATAAATATAATTTTTAAAAAGTTTAAAATGTTCTCTCTCTTTTTTTTTTAATAGAATATGTAATTTATATACATAAAAAATTATATAGAATTATCATATAAATTTTAAATTAATTATTTAATTGACTAATCATATGTAGTGTGTTTATTTTTTTGAATCATTATTAATATGACTTTATTTTTTTTTATAATTGCAATAAAAAGTTTGTTTAATTGCAAAGCTCACATCTTAATTTTTGTTATTTAAACTTAATGTTAATAATATTTCAAGTAACATTAATAAATTAAAATAACCTAAAAATAAAAATTATTATAATGTAATATATAAGCACATATTCAGATAATGTATTCAAGCAGTAAATTTTCTAATATATATAACTTTAAGTCATACTCGATGGGTGAATATTTAAAATGATCATTCTAATGTAATTTTATCTATTTTGTAAAGTGACAAGGTAAGTGTGAGCTAGCCAATGAAAATTCCTATGCAGATGAGAGTTTATAACAGTTAAGTGTTCTTATATTTTTCTAGATATTCTCCTTCTTTTGTAACTAAAAAAAAATAATAATATTAATTAATTATTTAATGATCTTACTTAATAAAATAAATATCAGAAATCAATGAAAGTTTATTAATACTTATAAAAATTTATTAATATTTATAAAAAAAAAATTAAAATAAAATTTTTAAAAATTATTTATAATTTTATAAACTTCGCATAAATTATTAAAAATTCATGAATTCTGCAAAAATAATTTACTTAAAAAAATATTTATAAAAATTTTAATTAAATACACCCTAAATGTTTTTGAAATATAGCTTGTGGTTTCTGTCGAAAGAAACGACAACCTTTTGTAAATTTTGTCCATGTCATAAAAAGCATTTGTCAACATAACCCTTCATATATATTTTACTTCTCATGATGGTTAAAGGTATTATCGAATGAATTTAATCTAATAAAAAGAGAAATGAGTAAATTTTCTTATCAACTTATTTTTTTATTTATAATTTAATTTTAATAATAGAACCTTTACTAACATAACATGGACTATATATATATATATATATATATATTGTATTCCCTTGTTAATGAGTGATGTTAGATCAAATGAACTTGGAGAAAAATAATCTCACTTGTACATTTCCTTTTCCTAATTATCACATTGGACAACATTGAACTTCATAATAGATTTGGGATCTTATACTCAAGTAGTCTCTCTCATGCTTAGGAATAGGATTGGACTCTAGGTTTAATAATATTCCCTCCGTTTTACAATATCTGTCGTTTTAGAATGATGCACATATATTAAGAAAGTTATATGGGAATTAGGATAAGGGTAAAGTTGAAAAAAAGCTAATAAATACTGTATTGAACTCTTAAAACGATAATTATATTAAAATAAAATTACTTTTTTAAAAAGACAGTTATTAAAAACCGAAAGGAATAGTATATCCTTTTATTTCATTTCATGAGTAGTCTATTCCTATTGAGCTTACTATTTCTACAAATCACAACATTGTTTAAAAGATAAATATTTTTATCATAAAATCATATTCACAAATAAATATATGGAGTGGAGGAGCAATACATATTTTTTATATTTTGTGTATGTTTACATATATATCAATAAATTTGTACTCACAAGTAATTTTCATTAAGAATATAAATAAATTTTTAATCCAGTGCATTAGAGTTATTTTAGATCTAATGAAAAATGTGGAATTCAAGTATTTATAATATACATAAACTTAAAATTTTGAATATTTTTCTCACAATTAATTAAGTGTATTATAATTATTTTCAGATTTAACGAAATGTGTCCAATTCAAGTCCTAATAATTAATTTAAAAAAAAATTCATCAAAAATATTTTTCTTCTAGATGGATATAATTTTACTAAAAAAATCATATTATATCTAAGTGAGATTTTAATTATAAATTGTATCCAACAAAATAATTAAAGAAAGGACTTTCATAACTCATGCATGGGATCCAAGATGGGTCCTTGAGTTGCATGTTTGCCACGTGAATGGCCAATGGCATGGCCGTATGGGCATCAAATAGGACATATTGGACCACCTGTGCCTTTATTTAGGACCTTTTTCTGCACTAAAGATTTAATGCCAAAGGATCTTTTGTTCTACTTAAGTCCTTTTTTTTATTTTTTTATTTTTTATTTTTTTAAGGGAAACAAAACTCCACGTTGGCTTGGCTTCTCATCATAATTACTATGCTCTTTTTTTTTTTTTTTTTTTCACAGAATTACTATGCTCTTTACTAGAAATATGTCAACCAAAAAATATATACATTTCTAACAAAAGTCCAAGGAATTGAAAATTAATATTTTAATTCTTTTACTCATTCAATTAATTCAAGAGGTTTTGATAGGGAGTTTGATGGTATGTTTTGATATTTGTTGCCGAGACTATGAAATATTAACTTCGGTGGATATAACACTTAAAATTAAAATTTTAAGTAATTAATTATTTTAAATTATTTAGTAATATATGTTTTAAAAGTTTCAATTAAGTAAAAAATTATTTAAAATAATAAATTAAAATTTTTAACTTAAAATTTATTTCGAATACAATAAGTGATTTAATTTTTAAATAATTTTATATTTTAAAAATTATATCATATATATTATTCAGCACTTAAATTTTCAATACTTAAAGAGTGTTTGATAACCCAACTTATTACATAATTTAATATTTTCAGCAGTTATTAATTTTAAGATGATTTAAAAATATAAAATAGTCAATTTTAAAATTTTCAATTTAGTAAAAAAAACACTTAAAATGGTAAGTTAAAATATTTGACTTAAAATTTCTATTGAATATGCTCAGCTATTGAGTTTTTAAAATTTTTTATTAAAGTGACTTTTATACCCTTAAATCACTATAACATATACATCTTTCTCAATTTTTTTTATATTATAATTATTTTTTAAAAACTTAAGTCACCTTTGCCCTTATATTTATTTTTTAAAAATTTATGAGAAATATTATTTTAATATGATTGTTACTTTTAAATTTTTTATTTATAATTTTTATTTTTTTAATTTCAAAACTGTGTTTAATGATTAAAACTTAAATATTAATATCACATAGTTAATTATGTCCAATAAAAAAGTTTAATAATTTTCAGTAATAATAATTATCAAATAATTTTTTTTAAATGCATATACACACACATTGACAGAGAAAAGACACATACATACCTCAAACAGATTTATTATATTTAACGTTTAAAATTCAACACTTTATTTTTCAGTGTTTAATTTTCAATTTTATTAATTACCATCTTAATTTTTAATTTTACCAAATATCACCTTACACTAAGTTATGTATATATCTAACAAGAAAATAAATATCAATTGTTCAAGCTATTCAAGATAAAGCTTTATGGCTTTCAAGTTTGGGTTTAGTGATTTTGGATTGTCGTTCTCTTCTTCAAGATATGGGTAATGTGTCCCTTCGATTTGTTAAACGATGAGCGAATCAGTTAGCTAATAAATTTGTAAGAGCTGCTAGTTCTTTATTTGGTTGTAAGGTTTGGAATTCTGTTCCTCCTATTTTTGCTATTGATGTAATCCAAGTTGATATAGCTCATTCTCATTAATAATATTTCTCATTTTTAGTTTAAAAAATAAATAAATAAATAAACAAGAAAATAAAATCTTATTTCAAAATTATATATTAATTTTAACTTGTTTTTAAAACATTTTAGAGTTTCATGCACAATGATTGATAGTTTGCTTCTTGTCAACTTAAAATAAATAAAGCTCATAAAAAAAAATCCATTCAATTCTCATTAATGCAATCCTCCTTAACCCTCCTTGATATATATATATAAAAAAAAAAAATCTTAAAAACAAATTAAGCTTCTTGCCTTGAATTTTATGCATATTAAGTTTAAATTTGTAAACTAAAATATAAATTTAAAGGTAAGTGTCTATATAACTTAGAAAATAGATTTAAATTTAAATCTCTTTTCCAATGTGAAATAATAATAATAATAATAAAGTTGAAATTTTAATGAATATGAGAGGAAGTGTTATTTGAAGACGAAATCAAGCTAACTTCATTTGTTAAAAAGGTAATTAAGAATGAAAATACATTATAAAGAACAATAATATATATTACTAAGTATTAGCATATATTCATGTTTTACTCTTTACTTTATTGATTATAATATTTTTCTTATGCATTTCCTAATCTTAATCAAAATATCATTCGCCTTTCATTATATCAAAAAGCAAGAAAATTGACCTGCAATATATTATTAAAAAGAAATTAAACAACCACAAATCAATATGAACAAGTAAATACATTATTTGATTCAATTTAAAAAAAAAAAAAAAAAAAAAAAAAAAAAAAAAGCAATACATTAATTAGCATAAATGCAAAAATCATGTGAATTTCAGAATTTTGTTAAAAATTATAGTTCTTCATATTTAACTATAAGATAATTTTCATGACAAAGCTATATATCCATATCTATATATACACAGATATTTGATGTCCAATATTGCTTTTCACTTATCCAAATAATTCTTCAGAAGTTTCCAATTGTGCTTTAAATTTCTTGACCCCAGACTCTAAGCTGCCAGAATAAATTTCAGAAACTTTTATTATCAGTAATCTTTTGTT
>CATKHJ010245169.1:0-21097 GCA_949750685.1 Vernicia montana
CCATAGTTACATCAAAATTGAAAGAATGATGATTATTTACAGACTCCAAGGAAGAAAATGAAGAACAAGACTCAAGGGACTCTGAATCAGACTCTGGATCAGATAAAACTTCAGAATGGCTATCTTCTCCTTCAAGGTACCGATTGTCAAGTTTGTTCTGGGCAGGTTGGATCAAATGAGTTGGGTCTGTCTTCTTCTCATCTTCAATCATGTAGAATCATACTCTTGCTCTGATAAGGATTTTGGAGGATGGGGTCTTCATCAGGTTCCAGACTTCTTTTTACCTTTTCAGCTGAAGGTGGGCCAGGTTGTAATGGTGGTTGATAGATTTTGTCACTTCAGGGTTTGACATTAATCTCTTCAACCAAGTTACTCAGGTCAGATACATAGAAAAAAAAAGATCAGAAGCTAATCGAATCAAGGAGATAGGATCAACTTCAGGGTCAGAGGTGGTGATAAAATTGACTTGGTAGTCTGGTGGTGGATTGGTGAAAGTGTTTGGGCTCTGGTTGGGGAACAATGATGTCTCCAGTATTAATGAGGTCTTGGATTCTGTTCCTTAGAGCTCTGCATACATCCTTGGTGATACTCACAATACTCACTAGGGTTGTAGCTTTTAGGTAGAGGATTTGGGGGTGCTCTTGGCTCCATGGGCTTAATTATCTTGGCTTCTAATGCTTTCTTATAAACAAAGGCCAAGGGTACTTGCAAATTAGTATAAGTCTTATGCCTCAACTCCAGGGGACGCTGGCAGGCTCTGGTAGCTGCCTCTGTACTCTCGCATTCGGTGAAGATGAGGGGAGTGTAGGTGTCACCATTCTTGCTCATTTTTCCCACTGTGGGACTCTGTTCTGGTGCATCACGCTTTAAGGCTTTCTCAGTGGTTGGTGAGGTAGGATTTTTCTTACTTTGAAAAGGATTCAAAGAAAATGATAGGTCAGTGTTTGGGATGAAGGAAGCATCAGCTACTGCTTTCCCTCTTCTAGTTGGGTCAGTGGTCAATTTGGAAGAAGAGGCAGCATTTGTGTGGACTTGGTTCAAATTGGGGATGGTTTGGTTCGGGTTCATGATAGTAGGAGAAGGGACATTTGGGTTCAGGGTAGCCTGACCAATCATGCTTCAGACCTCCTCAAGTATAAACTGGGTCCATTCTTGGAACTGGGTCTTCTGAGCTTCTAAGGCCATTATAAATCTGCGTTCTACAGCCTCAATCTATCTCTCTTGTTGGGCCATAATACCAATAACAATGGAGCTTATGGGGATTATTTCTTCCTCTTGGTTGGGTCCAATTAGGTCAACAACTGATGGAAGGTTGTCGGTCTCTTTGGCCATCTTAGATACCTTTTGAAAGTAAAAAAAGAGAAGGATAAGTGTTTGACTCTCAAAAATAGGGAAAGGGAATCATGTTCCAAGACAATCACAGACTTTTGAGTAATAGTCTGACTACTCTAAAAGAAAGGAATTCAGCATCACCGTTCCTCTCCCTACAGGCCACAGACTAATGTGGCAGTTGAGGCTGCTAACAAAACCATCAAGACCATTCTGCAGAAGACTATTGTGAAACACAGAGATTGGCATGAGCATCTGCCCGCTGCTTTATGGGGATACAGAACTACAGTCCACACTCCTACAGGGGCAACCCCATATGCCTTGGTTTACAAGATGGAGGTTGTCCTCCTCATTAAAATGCAAATCCGCTCTGCTAGAGTGATGAAAGAAGGCCAGCTAAGTGAAGCAGAATGGATTAGGGGCTACCATGACCAGTTGAATGCCATTGATGAAAAGAGAATGGGTACAATGTATAGGATTCAGGGTTATCAGCAGAAACTTGCCAGACACTTCAACAAGAAGGTGAAAGATAGGGGTTTGCAAGAGGGAAACCTGGTCCTGAAGGAAATTCGAGCTCCTGTACACGATCCAAAAGGAAAATTCATACCAAATTGGGCTGGACCCTACATACTCAAGAAGATCCTATCCGGCGGAGACGCTATCCTCATGGACGTGGACGGAAATGAGTTCTTCCACCCTTGCAACCTGGATCAGCTGAAGAGATACTTTGTTTGAAATTGATGTATACATTTATTTTCTTTATTTTCAAATGTACCTATAATAAGAACTACGTGGACCTGATTCTCCCTAAAAAGAAAAAAAAAAACAAAAAATGATGTAAGGGATACGTAGGCAGCCCGACTCAGGTGCGGTCCAAATCATAGTAAAATGCATTTTTTATTTTCATGAAAAAGCATCTCATTCTCATTTTCTCTATGCCTAAAACGCATCATTTCATTTGGTTCTTTTGCCAAAACAAAAAGAAAAATAATAAAAAGAAAAATGCTCGCTAAACTGAAAACTGGAAAGGGCGGTTTAGGCAGAAATTAGAGCTAAAAAATGCTGAAAAGTGCTCGCTAAGTTGAAAACCCGCAAGGGCGGCTTAGGCAAAAATTAGAGTAGAATAAAAGATGTCTCATATATTGATGATCAGATTTAACAAGATATAATCCATCATCACAAAAGGATAGTCGTTCCTATGTCATCTATAGCTTATCCTGTATCGTATAGTCATATCTGTTTGCAGGCATGAACAAAATAGAAAACCTGCAGCAAAGATCCTAAACAAGCTACAAAGCAAAATAAAAGAAAGCATGTCATGCCCAAATCTAAACCATCCTCCTCCTCCTCCTGGGATGCACGTCCCGTGTGTTGTCATCCGAATCTGACCCTCTCACAATATCGTGAATCTCCTCTAAGGTCACTTCTGTCCTCAGAGCCCCCTCAACTGTAGTAGGCGGAGCACTGGCAGAACCTGATCTGACCCCTACGGTCGTCTCAAAAAGCCTGATCTCAGTCCCAACAGCTCCAGGACTGCTCCTTGAAATTCCCCTCTGTGCAGTAGCAGCCCGGGAACTAGTCCTCGCTGCTGCAACAAGAATCCTCCTCGAAACAAGAGAAACAACAGTCCTCCTCTCCACTCTAGCAGCAGTAACCCTCCTCTGCACCACGACTGTAGTGTCCCCCTGCCTCTTCACTGCAGTCACTGTCTCTTCTGTCACTGCCACTGCAGTCTGAATCACCGATGCAGCCTATCATGTCGAACTCCCTGTAGCCCCTCCAGTCTCCTCTAAAGGTTTAGTCACTCCACCTGTCTGTCTGGCAGCCTCATCGCCAGCTGCACACCTAGTAGCCTCTCCCTCCTCTGTAGTGTCGCCCTCTATCTCCCTCAGTAATGCAGCTCGGTGCTCTCTCTCGACTGGCCAAATAACCTCAACCAACCAGCAGATATATGCCTCGGTAGTCCAGAAGTCGACCTCTGGGCGCATCGCATGATAACTCCTCATCTAGCCACCCCTAATAGCCCTAGCAATGGGAGCTGTAATCTGTGCAGACTCCAAGAAGTGTACAACTAGGGGCACATCCTGTATCTGGCCCATCTGCCTTATGACCCTCGTCCCCTGATAAAAGGTCATCCAACTCAGACCAAGCAAGCAGACCACCCGATACTCGTGGCTCATGGTCATAAAAGACCTAATGTCGTACCACTGGCAATGCCAAAGTATGTCCTCAAGGGCAACCTCCAGCAACCACCCCATCCACTCCCTAGCTGAGCCTTGGCGAACCTGGATCAGCCTCATGCGGTACTGAGAAACCATGTAGGGACTCCTCACCGAGGCAGCCACCACTCTTAGATGATCCATGAGCCAGACCTGCAAAAGAACCCAAAAATTTCAAAATCAGACATCCATAAGGTACCAATGCTAAGAAGGGTAAGACCAAACACATTCTTTTTTTTCTCACCTGAAGAATAACTGGAGAAACAATCCATCTCTCCAGACCCCGAAAGCAGCAGTCCAAACTCAATAGTGTCTCAGCCAACACTACTCCAGCCACAGAATGACTCTACTCCATCTTGAGAACCAGGCCAGTCACTCTGGCGTCACCCCATCCAACAGAACCGGGAAACAGATACCCTACAGCCAAACAAAAAACTAGGGCTCTCATCCTGAGTCTCTGTCTCCTCATATCCCAAGAGTCACCAATATCCTGAAACTCTGCAATCACTGTAGTCAGGTCCACATGGCCGTCAATAACCATCTGACTCGCAGCATCCTCAGGCAAATCCAGAAACTCCTGGAAAATCCAAAAATGACCCACTCTAAACTCCGACACCACCAGGACTGCCTCGGGATCACAACCCAATATGGCGTTGAACTCCTCAAACGTGGGGCAAAGCACCTCCATAGCCGCACCAAAATGAAAAACACGGGCCACCGGATCCCAGAACCTAAAACAAGCTCTTAGAAAATCCCGGTCAACCCGAACTCCTCGCAGTGTCACTATCGCTGCAATTCCATATCTACCCAAATTGATTCTCTCTACCTTCTCGAGTCTCTTGGTCCATGCATGCATACTGTGACTAAAATACGACTCCATGAATGTGAAAGTCAGAAGAAAATAAATGGAAAAGTAACAAGAGAATGAAAACTGGAAGAAAATTTGAGAAACGGGCAGAGTTTTGGCACAATAATCAAGAAAAGTGAGATCTGCCTCGGAATGGGTGCCAATTTATAGACCCGAGAAGTGTCAACATCAGAAAGTACATAAAGGACTAGAAAAATGGCTCTGCCGCTGGACCCTCCGGCTGCGCCGCCGGTCTCTTTAGCGGCGCTACCGATCCATCCGGTGGCTGCAGCCAAACCACCTGGCAGCGCCGCCTATATGCCTGCCGGAGCTGCCGGCCAGTCCGGCGGCTGACCCTCTTTTGGGGCCCACTTCGATTTTTGCTACCTTTTGAAGTCCCGCAACCTGTTTACGGACCCCGCAAAATAATTTTAATATGTTTTCTTCCCTCATTGGGACTGAAAACTCGAAAAAAGAATAGACCGGAAATGAGCAAAAGCAGTAAATCAGGAGCCATAATTCAGCAAAAAGTCACTTCTTAGGTTATGCATCCTTTGCGCAAAATTGCATACATAACATATGATTTCACAGTACATGCATTCACGATGCATAAACATGTACGGTAGAGTAAAACACTGAAAGAGTCACATAATAAAATCATGCATACATCATCAGCATCATCAAAACACATAACATAAGAGTGCATACATCAGTGCACAATCATAGCAGTACAGTCATCCGTAAGAGTACTGTCTCCCGCTAGGGGAGTAAAAAAAGAAAAAGAGAAGAAGCTGATAACAGACAGTCATATGCTGCTGCCCGCCAGGGGCATCAAAGATACAGTCATTCGAAATAAGTACTATCTCCCATCAGGGGAGTAAAATAAAGAAACAAGAAAGAAAACAGCAACTAAAGTTAACATCGGAGTCAGTAAGCGGCAATCATCGCCTCCCCTTGTGTCATCTCCGAAGGGCAGCCTCATCACTCGGCTCTTGCAACTCTGAAATATGAGTACAGGTGAGCATGCCGGAGATGACATTCTCTATCCTACGGGCAATAAGATAAGTGCTCTGGGTGAACTCCCTGGGTATCTGCACATAAGAAAGGCAAATATCAGATGTTTGGGATCTTTTCTCAAAACACAATAGAATGCAAGGAAACTCCAATCTAAGGATCTTTTCCGAAGGATGGGTGAGTAAAAATCATACCTCAATATCATCAGGAATGGGTCGTATACCCAGGCGAACAACAGTAGGGAGAGGCCACAACCTCATAGAGCCGTCAAGGAGATAGTAAAAGATGTCCTCTGATATGCGAAATTCTGAGTCTAAGAGAGTCACACCCGGGGCATGGCCAGGATCGTCGCCCCCCTGATCTGGAACCGGAACAGGCTCCCCAGAAGTGCTATCAGTGGAAACCTTGGGAGCCGCTAGGGGGACAGCCCTTCTTGGGGTGGCAAAGGCAAGGGAAGACCCCCCTCGTGGTGTGATCCGACGCATCAGGAATGTATCGGAATAGTCACAGTAATTCAGCTCGGGCTGTCGTTCTTGAAAATGGTATGCCGGATCACCTCTAAACATCTCGGGAGAAATCGCAATACCCGATCCAAACCTCATATCAATGGGCGGGGGGCTAGGAACGCGTCAGGATCCCAAAGTCTGGAAAGCGACCCTTTTGCCCAGATAGAATAAGCGAAAGTAAGGAGACCGCAACAGTACTTGACTGCGGGAAAGGTGTTCTGAGAAGCCCACGCTGCCAGAGGCATGCATCATCCTCTCTCTAAAGGGTTTCGCAATCTACTATGAAACAAATAGTGCTGTCATATATATATGTGTGTGTCATGATAAAAGGGAAGTAAAAAAAGAACAAGAAGATACCCTCGACTCAGACAGGTGATCAAAAAAGGCCCGTATTGTCAGAAATTTAAGGTGAAACGTGTCGGCACCCCAGTTCAACTCCCCCCATCATGCCCCTGCCGAAAAAATCTCATGGCATTGGTCCAGCAATCGAGGAGCCAGAAAAGGAAAGTACTCATAGGCCCAAACCTGCAATACAAAGTTGTCAGAAATCTTAAAAGTGTAATAAAGAAGTACAGCTAAGTTTCGATTTGATACTTACCTCCTAAATGACGATCGTCCCGCTAATGGACCGGATGCACCCTCGGGACAAGTCGATCATCTCCCGATACATGGTGCTCAGAATGGCACCACCCCAGTCATACTCAACCCATGCATCCGTATTGACCAAGCTAGCAAGGATGTTCAGATCCACCTGATCCTTCATATTATGGGCAAAGGTGCAGCCCATGATGACCAGCAAACACAGCCGTGCTAACATCTCACTGGTAACAAAACCCTCATCAGCCATCATCCCCCCCAGCATGCGGTACAGGTAGATACGCGTCACATGAACGCCATCCCGGGGAGGATCAAAGCTAAGCAGCTCCTGCATCTGGTCGGGAGAGAGCGCGGTCCTCCAGTCATCATACATATCCAGATGCCGAGAACCAAACCGGATCCCGAAAGCCGCAGTCAAATCCAATGGGGTACAGGTAATCTCTCCACAGCCCATGTGAAAAGTGTTGGTGGTGTCCCACCATCTCTCTGACAGAGCCTTGATAAGATCTATATTAGTGTGATCAGATGTTTTCACACTAAGGAAATTCACATAGCCTGTGGGTTCCAGTAGCCTCCTGACATCGCTCTCCGGGGGGACACATTTCACCATTAGCTCTAAGTGGCGCCGCCCGCCCCTATTTTTAACAGACTGGGTCTGCAGTGAGCCAGTCGGTGTATGTGTAAAATAAATAGCATGCAATATGTATAATTGACCCAAGTGGAGTGAGAATGGAGATACTGACCTCCATGCATCCGTCATAAGATACGTGATCACGGGAGTCCTGTAGAAGCAGAGAAGCGTCCAGATTGTCCCGAGGCGCCTCATACAGACATCCACGCAAGCCTCCACTCAAAGAAGCTGTGTTATGACGAGAAGGGATAGCTCTGTGTCCGGATGAAGAAGCCATCAGGGCAGAATGCTAAATTTGAAAAGCGCAACAAAGCAGACTGGTAAGAACAAGTCATCAATTACTACCAGTAAAAAAATAATAAAAGAAAATTGTTGTTGTTGGGAAAAGAGAAAAGAGTAAAAAAAAAAGATTTTGAAAAAAAAACAACAACAACAACAACGTGAATTGAAAGTTAAAGTTTGAGAGCTCACATTTGAGCTGTAAGAAGAATGAAGATATGAAATGGTGCAAGGGAAATGAGAGGCAAGGAGCTCTAGAGCTCCTTGCACGGAAAAATGTGCCCCATAATTATTTACTGAGTAAAAAATTATTTTTCAGGACATTTTAATTCAGAATTCAGATCCGAGAGTCCCTACATGTTAGTATGATTTTTCTCTACCCGTAGACACCAAATTTGCCTACCTTCAAACCAAAAAAGCGTTCCTTACGCTTAAAAGACCATAAATTAATGTACTTAAAAATTCACCAGTCCCCCAAAACCTGAAAAATCAGACTCCAAAAATTACCAGGACGATTTCAATGTATCCGGAATCATTTTCCAAACCCAAATCCATAAAAATTTTCGGCTTCACGCTCATCAAAATTGTCTAACAAATAGACAGTTCCGATGAGGGGGCAACTGTGAACCCTCATTTTAGCACCTCCAGAAATAATTCTGAACTCACAAAACTTATCAGAATATTTTTCTATCCAAACCAACACCTTTCCGATCCTGACCGAACCGTCTGTACCAGACAGTATTTTCCCGAGACTGACCGAATTTTCCTCAAAACAGACTGCCAAATCACCCCAAAAATATTTCTAAACCTATCAGAGCTGAACAAAATATTTTTCTATCCAAACTGATATTTTTTCCAAATCTGACCGGACCTCCTGTACCAGACAGCCTTTTTTCAAAACTGACTGAATCTCTCCTGAAACTGATTGCCAATATGTCCGATAATTAATTTTGGATCCATCGACACTGACCGGTAATTTTTCATACTTCTGATATCCCAAAAACTGACCCGAAAAATTCAAAAACTGACCCGGATGTCCCAAAAATCCAGAGCCAACTCAGCCGAGCCGACAATTCGGCGCGCCGCCGAGGAGTATTTTTCCACCGCCAGACTGGCCGCCGATGCCTTGGGCGGCGCACCATACCTGCAAGCCAAAAATGACCTTTTTGCCCTCCAACCTGATTTTTTCAGCCTAAAATGCCCTACCCTTTTAGTTTTTTCACATTTTCTTTTCCTAAACTACCCTCACTTCACCTATAAATACCCCCCTCCATTTCATTTCAAAAGATACATCAAGCTTTTGTTGATTGCTATCAAATTACTTCCTCTCTCTCTCTTTCTAATTAGTTTTTTACTCCCTCTAATTAATTAGTTAGTTAATTAAAAATTAATTTTAATGAACTAATTAATCCTTTTTTAAAATTTCCACCCACTCTCAACTAATTAATTAATTAAAAATTAATTTTAATTAATTAATTAATCCTTTTTAAAATTTAAATTTTCACTCAAATTGGTTAATTAATCATTTTAATTAATCTTTTTAATTAATTAAAGTTTGAGTAATCAAATCTCTTTTTCAAAATCATCTCATTTTCCGAAATGGAACTCCGCCCTGGTAAAATCACTCACACTCCACCAACCAAAAAGAAGATATAATCTCTTACCCTCAATCAAACCTCAAACCAATCAAATCTGACCGATTTTTAAACCTCATTCCACCTCATAGTGGAACGAACTACGAGGGTTTTGATCCCCATTCAATGGGGTACGTAGGCAAGCTTGGAATATAAATCCAAGTTTCAAATCCAAATCACAATCAATCCCCTCTCCCATTTATTTTCCATATAAACTTAAATTTATACTGTCCATGTAAATTGTAATTAATGTTAGTTAGTCATTTTTGGAGTAAATGAGCGATTTTTGTGATTTTCCTAATACCCATAAGGGTTAGAGGAAATATTCTCTTTTACTTGTGGATGTTTAAATACTCGCTCTTTAAATACTTGCTCTTTATTTTTTTCATCTGTCTCATAATTATGCCATGCTCATGCATTATGAATTGTCATCAATATCCGTCATCCATGAAATCATTTTTCAAAAGTCAAAGTCAAATTTAAATGCCAAATTGAGATTATTCAAAGTCAAAAACCTAATCCCCGAGTCCAAACTTGGTTCGAAGATTAGTGATTTTATCTTTGGGTAAATTAATCTAAGATTAATAAATTGGAGTCAAAAATGGGTTTTTCCTTAATTTTTTCCATATAAATAAATTAGGGTGGTGACTCCCGAATCTTTTTCAAAAATCAAAAATCAATTTTTCGAAACAATAGCTGCTTCCAATCGTGAGCACCGAAACTCATTCCTTAACCTCCCTTAAAAATCGCTTAGACTTTCCTTAAGGCATTCCTGAGCGAGGGGAGGGGCGTTCGGGCGAGATCTCACATACCCATCAGAGACAGAGAGTTGAGAAACTTAAGAAATTAGGAATTGACTGAGGAATGCCATACCTGCTATCTAAGCACTCGTTTATCATTTATTCTGCAAAGGTTTGACTGCTACAATGGATACAAGTATTTATATCTGAATCTCCTTAGTAACTCTAACATGATAGATTTTGGGCGTTAAAATATTAAAGAATCATGTGATTCTAACAGTTAGTACAAATCGGGATACCAAAAGGAATTTGCTCTTCTTATTGATTAAAGTTTGATTTTTGGAACCAATATTTGTTGAGCTCTATAAGGCAATGGAGGGTGAATAAGAGTTTTAAATTCAAATGCAATTTATCAACCTAGCTATGTGCAATAAATTAAGCAAATATAGCACAACAATAATAAAAAGAGATAAAGAGCAAGAAATTCTTAGCCAATTTTATAGTGGTTCATAGCAAACTTTTTTCCTACGTCAACTTCTTCTAAATCCTTAATTTAGGGTTTCACTATTCAGAGTTTGCGCCTAACAGCTCCTATACCCTTAGTTGATCTGAAATTTTGTCCCTTTAATGTCTCTTAATACTAGTACAAAGCTATTACACTTGAAAGAGTTAGAGCTCAATAGCTTTACAAGAATGAACACAAAAGATTTTAGTGTGAATACAAAGTGTTCTAAAATATAGCAAGAGTAATTTGAAGTTTTGAAACTTAGATTTCACTTGAATGCACTTGATATCTCTTAGTCTTCACTTATGAAATTCACCCATATGTAAGTCTTCAAATTTGGTTCAAAAATATGGTTGCTTTGCAATGAAAATGACAGATATATGCTTTTACGTCATTTTTAACGATTAAAAATCTCTACAGATTTTGCTTGAAAATGACAAGAAATGCCTGTGAATGTACTGTAACGGTCGTTACTGGTCAGCTGTAACGGTGATGAGTTTGTTGGTAACGAGGGTAACTTTAGGCTTGGTCCAACTCAACTATTTCATCATTCATATGGTAACGGTCGTTACTAAACAGTAACTCCCGTTACTATAAGACTGGTAACGCTTGTGAATAAATGGTAACGCTTGTGAATTTCGTTTATGTCCTAAATTTTTAAATTTTGATTTAAGTGTAACGGAATAAACAATGTGTAACGTCTGTTATATCCTGCAAGCTGCAAATACTTGAAAACAAATATTATATAATTTTTTACTTAAATTTATCAAGTTTTGACATCACTAAAACATGTATGAGACAACAATATTTATAAAGTAAATTTTGAATGTATAGGCTAAGTATACAGTACGTCTTTAGACTTTTCTGCAAAAAAATTTAGTCTCTATCAACATAAATTAAGTCGAAAATACCTTTAATAAGATAAAAATCATGCTCATACAATGTGGACGTAATAATTATGAATGAATGCACCAAAATAATAAATAATATAAAATTTGGAGCATGACTCACTCCATGTTAAATGGTATTATCATTAGTTGCAATGTTGCATCAAACACGTGAATCACCATTGTCACACTCATATCATATTCATATCACCATTGTCACACTCATATTCATATTAATCCGTAATTGTCGTTGGGATTGTTTATTATTTCTTATTTATTAAATCTTTTGTGATCACTGCCATCGTTAACTCCAAACTTCCTACCAAAAAAAAAAAACTCTTTTTTTTTTTTTGCCAAGGTACTAAAATAATAATAATAATAATACAATAGTTGACTGGTGAGTTTTTTTTTTAGTAAACTATTGTATTATTTTATGTTAATGTATATTTTATAATTTATTATTTTAAAATTAATTAATAATTAAAAAAATTAACCCAAAAAACTCAGAATTTTCAAACAAATTGCCTAGGCTTTGATTAATTAAGTGGTGGACCATTGAGCACCGTACTAAGTAAAGCATGGGAGCTAATGTGGTAAGAAGGAAAGAGGGAAAAAAAAAAAAAAAAGGTAAAGAATAAAATATATTAAATCAATTAATAAACCAAAGAGGAAAAGACTGATTGGTATTGAATTCGTTTTCATAATTGAAAATTTTCGAGTTCGAATTATAATTAGAGTCAAATTTAAAAAAAAAATCAATTATTAAACAAATTAATAGAGTATATATAGTTAATTTTTTTATGAATTGTTAATATCAACTCCTTAATCATTTTAATTTTGATATTATCATTGAAAATATAAATTGACAACCATTAAAATATCTTAAAACGATATAAAAATTCATAAACTTAAATAAAATAAAAATCTAATTTAAAATGTTTTTGTTTTGAAAAGTCTAATTTAAAATATTAGAAACTGAAATGTGGTGAAAATTTTATAATTTCATAATTAAATAGGATGTTAATAATTTATAGATTTCATACAAATTCTTTATTTGGCTCAATAAAAAAATAATTCTTTGAATTATTAAAAATCCTTTGTTCACTAAAATATCTCATTTTAAGAATTTTTGAAATTTTATATAGGAAATTATATTTTGTGAATTATCTCATTTTAATGAATGAGTGATTCTATAAATTATTTTTTTTATTAAAAGATCTTTCAATTTGATAGATTTAATTTTCATATCAAACAAATGAGATTACATAAATTTATAGAATAAAAAATTTAGATTTTTAATCACATGAATTTTGAAGAGTTTCATGAATTTTACAAATTATCAGTCCAAATATTACCAAATATTGAACTATAAATAAATTTTATAATAAAATTATTAATTTTAAAATAATATATATATTAAAATAAATATTTAAAACATTTTTGATAATTAGCCTATTATTTTATTCTCACCACCACTATTAAACCAATGACCACAATATACTAAAACTTTGTTTGGTTTAACTGTTCATAGCAGTTGTTAGCTATTAGTTATTATTAATAGTTGTTACCACTACTAAACCAATTACCACAGTATACTAAAATCCCGTTTAGTTTAGTTGTTAGTTATTATTGATAGCTGTTAACTGATTGCTTGATTGTTGTTGATAGTTGTTAATTGATTGCTTGATTGTTGTTAAGTATTTGGTAAATTATTATCATTTGTTATTATTAATATATTTAATGATAATTAAAGATAAATATTAATATTTATTTTTTATTTAAATATTATTTTTAATAGAATAATTTAGTTTTTTATTTAAATAAATAGGAATTGTTTTAAAAAAAACTCAAAATTAAAATTCTTATAAACAGCAGCTATTTAGTTACCTAACAACTATAACTAATAAAAAAAAAAAATCAAACGATGGTTTGATGCAGCTATTAAAACCAAAAAACTAACAAGTGCATCAAAAAGTTTTGCCAAACACTTATTAAGACTGCAAACAAATCAAACTGTTCATAATTTAGCTTGAAAAAGATTCGCTCAAACTCATTGATACATATAAAAAAAAAAAAAAAGTGATTTTTAAAATTAATTTTAAAATTTATTTAATAAATGAGCTAAATTTGAGTTAGGGTGCATTAGACTCGTTGTGAGCAGCTCGTTTGAGCTTAATTATTATTAATTTTTAAATATAAATATTCAAAATTAGGGATGATAATTTGTGTTAGTGAGTTGGTTTTCTATTGTGTCACTCTATACATAATTACATGTAACATAATAAGAGTCAATACAAACACCATACCATAAATTTATCATGTCAAAATTTTTAATATGAATACGATCCACTTAATTAATGAGTAATACGACATGATATAAATAATAATTTTAAATTTTGAAATTAATTTATTTTTTTATTTTTAATATTTAAAAATATTAAATTTGCTAATTTAACTATTAATTTATATCATTAGATAAAATAAAATAAAATATAAATTTATAAAAAAATCAAAAGCATATAGATATATATATATATATTGACTTGACATAAACGTATTGGATTAAATGTATTAACATGACATGATACATGAAGATTAACGAATTAAGCATGTTGTTTTTAAGTTGATGGATTAATTCGCAACACAACACGATTATTTTCATGTCATAATCGAATTGACGCAATATTAATACCAACACGATAACCTTTAATCTAAATTTAATAATTTTGTATTAGATTCAAGTCATGTTTGATATTGCGCTACATATACTATATATAAATTACTAAAAATGACAAATAATATTAGGAATATATTTTTAAAATAAATATTTGAATTGCATTTAATAAACAAACCAAATCATTGGACTCGACTCAGTTCTATTCATTTGTAATCCTAAAAAAGAAAAGAAGTTGCGAAATCATTATTGGTCCCCATAAATTGCATAAATGGTCTTGATTTGGCTAATCAAGACAAGCATGAGAAGCAAGCATGTGTGGGAAAGATGGGGGAATCATTTTCTCTTGGGGGAGAAAAAAAACAAAATGGTCCTCTCCTTCACGCTACTTGCTTGCTTTTTTGGGCTTATTATCCGCATATAATTCCAACACCAGAGCACACAGCCCCTGGTCTGTCGCGTGCGTCCACCATACAGTACTATGAACTGAAGGTGGGATTATCGGTTGTCACATTATATTTTAATTATTAATTATGAAAGTTTCATTATTTAGACGTTTTAAGTTAGCTAAGCCTTTTATAATTATCATAATTTTTAAATTTTAAACTATTTTAATTTTTAGTTATTATATTGTGAAAATTTTAATTTTTCAAAATTTTACATTTTTTCAATAATCATGATAAATTAAATTTTATAATTTTACTATTTATTATTATTATTTTTAATGAAAAATGCTACATAATCCAATACTTTTGTACCAATTTTCTATTCCAATTGATGTATCATTATCTGTAAGATAGATAATCTAAAATAAACAAGTAAACAAATTTATCTCTTGTAGTCCAAGAAAATAAATAGATTAACTTGCGCTACCAATCAGGAAAGCACGTAGGGAATGATTCAACCATCTCACAGTTTAAAAATATTTTCTTAGACTTAAAGTTTATTTTGGAAGAAAACTCACAGAGAGTTGTATTCTATTGGCGGTTTCTTTTTACTGAAAAACTAATACTCTTTTGCTATATCACTTATGATATATATATAGTGTCTTTTAGATAAGAATTGTTATAATCTTTTTTATCATCAAAAGAGATTATCTTAACTCAAAAGAAATTTTAAAATGGTTCAACAAATCCTTTTAGAATTCTAAAATAATATCACTTAAGATAATATCTTTTAAAATAATATCTATATATTATCTTTTAATTAATTAACTAATAATTAATTAATGATTTATGGGCATGAGTCTATACACTCTTTATGGGCGTACCCAAATTTGACCCATTAATTTCAACATTATCTTATTTGCCAAATTTTCTTTTTAAAAGTACATTATATAAAACACCACATCAATTAAGACAATAAATTAACACAAAAGTGATGTATTATATATCATTACCCTTCAACAATTATTCTATAAATTTATAACACAGAGATGTCAAATCAACATTATATTTGAGTGTTAATTTACTATGTGAACATTATTGCATGTTTATGGAGTCTAACTAATATATATATATAACTTATTAATTTATTTATTTTAAAAAAATTAAACATAAAATACAAAATCTTTATGATAGAGACATATTAACTCTTATTTCACATCATAGATATATTATAAAATTTGGGTAAATTACTATTTAATACTTTAGATTTGACCTAATTAACTAACTAGTCATTTTTTTTTTAGAAACCAACTAATTAGTCCCTGTATTTTAATTCCGTTATATGATTTGGTACTTCCGTTCTTTTTTTTACAATTTTCCATTAAAAAAAATAATAAAAAACAAAAGAAAATAATATTGTTACCCAAAATACCCTTATCTCTCTTTCTCTTTGCTATTGATTTTGGCCTTCCACCACCATTGATATCTTTCCCTTCTCTCTCTTTGTGACTAAACTGCTCATAGACTCACACCTCCCACAACTCCAATTTTCTTCGATCAAAGCAAACGCAACAAATCTCAAATTTAATCCATTTTCTTTAACAATTAAAAATTAATTACCATATGTTGATGGTAGGCCTATTTCTTTGCTGGAGTTCTCTGGCCATTACCAAACCAACCAGACAAGCAAATGTGGAGGAGCTCACTGGTTCGCGCTCTGCATTTTCCAAGGATCCTGCCATCACCGGAGCAACCAGAGCTGGTAGCTTTCTTTTGGCCATCGCTAGCTCCGTTGCTTCGTGCTCTGCAGATCGTGGGTTCTGCCGCTTCATGCTCTGCTTCGCCGATTTGGTCTCCATCCTTCGTGCTTTGCACTGTCGATTCGCGCTCTGCATTTCCCAAGGATCCTGCCATCACCGGAGCAACCGGAGCTGGTAGCTTTCTTTCAGCCATTGCGAGCTCCGTTGCTTCGTGCTCTGCAGATCGCGAGTTCTGCCGCTTCGTGCTCTGTTTCACCGATTTGGTCTCCATCGTGCTTTGCTTCGCCGATTCGTGCTCTGAAGGACTAAAGTGTTTACGGAATCAAAATACAGGGACTAACTAGTTAGTTTATCAAAAAGAAAGGATTAGTTAGTTAATTAGGTCAAATTTGAGGGACTAAATAATAATTTGCCCTATTCTTTTTTAGTTTTGAAATATAATTAATTTTTAAATTTTAGTAATTTATTTTATAATCTCTCATACATCCTCTTTTTTTTTTTTTTTTCCTCTTTTAATTTTCATCATCATTCTAATAATTTTAATTTTTAAAATTTAAAAATATAAATATTTTTTAAAACAAATTTATTGTAAAAAGAATAAAAAAATTTATTTAATTTTTTTTTTATTTTTGAAATAATTTTTTTAAAAAAATAACTTTACCGAAATTTTTTTTAATTTTTAAAAAAATATATTTACCGACGGATTACCGATGAATTTTTTATTTTTTTAAAAATATTTAAAACATTACCGACAAAAAAAATAGTCGGTAAATTTACTGACACATTTTGGTTGATAAATTATTTTTTCGACAACATATTTTTCTATTTATGAAAATTTGGTTGGTAATTACAAATGATTTTGTATTTAGTCGATAAATTGTGCACCAATAATAGATTTACAGACAATTTTCTTTTGTTGGTAAATAAAATTATCGACGAAAATTATATGTTCACCTTCTGAAATTTCAATTGGTAAATTTTTTTTTTCTTTTTTTTTTGTAGTAATGATAACTTCAATCAACATTAAGCAAATTAAAATTATTGTGGATTTTGATTTGAATTTTAAGTATAAAAATATAAAAAATATATATGATGATAAATTTTAAATATTCAATAATTTTAAATGTCTAGCTATTTAAATGGACTCTAAAAAAAAGAAAATACTAGAATTTTCGATAATTGTTATAGATAAATTATTATATGTGGATATTACTTAAATATTATTGAGTATATATTTTAAAGAGATTATAGTATAGGGCTATTTCAGTAATGTTGTATACACTAAATCCTAACTATTTCTTTATATAAGGGAAGCTAGAGTTAATCTAATAATAAGAGTTTGAAGCCTATTTTCTCTCTACATATTTTCCTCTATGTCTTTTTCTTCTCTTTACTTTATTGCTTTATATTCTTTGTTATTGCCTTTGATCTGCTGTGTTAATAAGCCGATTTACAACACGTTATCAGCACGAATTCGTTCTACCATTTTTTTAAGGTATCATTTGAAAGATCGTTAACAGTTTTTTTTTTATGGAAATTTGGAGGTATTTTATTATTAATTTATTTTTCTGTATTTTGATACCGAATTATATGTAGAGAGAAGCATAAAAATAAAAGAACGATTATAAATATTGCAAATTGCATATAATAGCCACGTTACCTATTAAACATATATGTTTATTCACATAAGAATAAACACTAGTTATATACATGTTCAGATATATATATATGCACACTAATTGTTTATCGTTTTATGTGTATTATATTTTTTTATTTATGATATATAGTTTTTATTGTAATAATAATTTTATTATCATTTTTTTATGGAGATATTATTATTTGATGTTATTTAATTTTAATTAAATAAACATAGTTCCTGAAGAACTTGAATTCTAAAATTTTTGTAGAATTAAAATAAATTAATACAGTTCCTGAAGAATTTGTATTCTAAATTCTAGTTCTTGAAAAACTAGTATCATCTGTAGTTTATGAAGAATTTGTATTCCTATAGAATTAAATAAATTAATATAGTTTCTGAAGAATTAGTATTATCAATAGTTTTTGAAGAACTAATTAAATAAATAAATAAAATATAAATTTTTTGAAAAATTGATTCTAAGTTCCTGAAGAACTAAGTATCATAAATTTATGGTACACTAATATTCTAATTTGTTAAATAATTGATATTATACGTTCCTTAAGAACTAAATAAATTGTCTATTAGTCTTTGAAAAACTGATTTAATTATGATTCTATTATCTTTAGAATACAATTCAACCATGTTTAGAATTACTTCATAGCTGAAATTGTGTAGTAAATTTATGGTGTACTAGTATTTTAATTTGTTAAAGAACTGATATCATACGTTCCTGAAGAACTAAATAAATTATCTATTAGTTTTTGAAAAACTGATTTAATTATGATACTATTCTCTTTAGAATACAATTCAATCATGTTTAGAATTACTTCACAGCTGAAATTGTGCAGTCATAAAGTTACAAAACATAATATGCAATAGAAGACATATTATTTTTATACCTCTAACATACTCCTGCAACAACAATATAGAGAGCAAAAATTTACAAAATATTTTAAACTTATCGCTTGTCTTCTAATGGCTGAAAAGAGCAATAGCAATAGTCCCTAAAGCAAATGTTGTAAATAACCAAAAGTCAAAACCCAAGAGTGAGGTACTTTTGGTAGATCATGAGAACTCTATAATAGAAACAATCCACATAGAGGACACAACTCAGCTTAATATATAAACTCTCTGAATGAGTAATTGGCTAAGATTTTGCATTATTATTATTATTATTATTATTTTGTTGGATTATATCGATAAGTTATTTATCAATATTATTTTATATTATAATCTATGACTAATTTCATTATTATTTTATCCACAATATACATGAAAAATATGTTGCGTTGAACCTGCAATTCAAGCGTTGAACTTGTAGTTCAATAATAAAATTTTGAAGATTTGGTATGACATGTCATTATGCATATTATGTATATTCTCCTTTTACAACTTGTACATGGATATGAGTTTAATATTTCTCATCTGCGAGTTTTTGGTTGTGCCATATATGTACTAATAATACCACCTCAATATGCGAAAATGAGTCCATATAAAATACTTGAAATTTATTTTAATAAGGCATATTTCCTGACATTAGGGGAAGAGAAAAGCACATGTTAGTGCTAAAGAATGTCAAGAAATTTCCTGAAAGGAAGACCGTTTAAACAGTTTTGATCCACGTACAAGTTAGAATGAACTAGAAGTTCATAAAATAATAAAGTTGCAATTTACTGCTAATACCCCAGCAAGGGTTGTAGTTCTTATTGAAAATAGAAAATTAATCGAGCTTGACACACGCCAGAAGCATGAATAGTAAATTGAAACTAAAGATAAAAATTCACTGAAAAAAGAAAAGCAGCATCACTAAGAAAATCTTCTGAAGAGAAACCTCTTGAAGAGGAAGATTTCAGTCAAAGAGCTATAGCCAATGATGAGACACAGACTGAGATAACGGAATAATTATATCCTCCAGATATGGCTCATGGAGTTGATGATCAGATGAATGAAAATTATGAGATCTCAATTAATTTTGTAAATATAGGAAAAAGATTTAATAGAAACTTATTTATCGTCGACGATGAATTTGCCTCAATAGTAGCTCTAGCTGTCTCAAGAAACAATCTGGATCCAAAACCTATGAATATAAATATATGTCAACATAGACACGACTAACAATCATAGAAAGAGGCAATTCAGGCCAAGCTAGACTCGCTATTTAAATGCATGGTATTCGGACTTGTTATGCTGACTTCCCAAAATGTGAAAGCAGTTGGGTATAAATGGGGGGTGTTAGTCCAAAAGCGTAATGAGAATAATGAAGTGATAAGATATAAAACGAGACTAGTTGCCAGGGTTTTTCGCATAGATTTGGTATTGACTATGAGAAAACTTATTGTCTTGTTATGAATATGATCACATTCTGATACTTTATTAGTGTGACAGTTAAAGAAAAACTTGATATGCGCCTTATGAAAATGATACTTATATGAGAGTCCTAGAAGGACTAAAGATAACATAAATGAATACACATCAAACATGTGACATGAATTACATCAAATTGCAAAAATTCATGTATGGATTAAAGCAATATGGACATATGTGGTATAATCGTTTGATTGAATCCTTATTGAAAGAAGGATATGTGAATAATACACTATGTCCATTTGTATTCAAAAAAGACCACAAAATAGTTATATTATTATTGCAGTATATGTTGATGATCTAAATGGGACTCCTAACGAACTCTTGAAAAGTGAGTTCGAGATGAATTTAGGAGAAATAAAATTTTGTATCGACCTGTAGATCGATCATTTATCCCAAAGAGTCCTAATATATCAGTCTACTTATGAGAAAAAGGTACTTAAGCAATTTTGCATAGATAAATCCTTTCCCTTAAGCACATTAATGGTATCCGCTCACTGGAAGTGAATAAAGACCATTTTAGACTTAAGAAGATAACAAAAAGCTATTTGGTCATGAAATACCATATTTGAGTACTATAAGGGAATTCATATATCTTGCAAATTGCATCAGGTCTGATATGCATTTGCAAGAAAATCTCCTAGCTAGGTATAACTCTGTACCTACCAAGAGACATGAGAGTGGTGTAAAAGACTTATTGTGTTATCTTCGAGTCAATATTGATTTGGTTATATTTTTATATAATTCATATTTGACATTGGTCTACATACGGATGTTGGTTATTTGTCTGATTCATGTAAGGATAGATCTCAAACTAAATATGTGTTTACTTATGATGATACTACAATTTTATAAAGATTTTTATGGTCCTGAAGTACCTTAATAAAGATGCTCCCATTATATTGTTTAAGAATAATGCAATATGCATTACACAAACTAAAAGTTGATATATTAAGGGTGACCGAATTAAATATATTTCACCCAAATTCTTTAATACGCATAAGCCCCATAAGAGTGATGAAATAGTTATCCACTAAATTCGCTCGAGTGACAACGTAGCAGACTTATTTACTAAGTCCTCATCTA
>CATKHJ010245285.1:0-10190 GCA_949750685.1 Vernicia montana
AAATTGCATGTTAATTAGAATATGACTTAATTAACTTGTTAATCAATTGATTCATTTGCTTGTTAATTAAAACCTGACTTAATTAATAACTTGGTAATTAATTAAATTGGTTAATCAATTAATCAACCCGCCTTTTAATCAATGAACTGAAACATGATAAAAGATTAAGACTAAAACAAATCCCCTTCGCAAGAAGGGCGAACTATTTAACTGACACGAAGAAGGATGACACTGAGGTTGTATAACTATTTTAGCTATAAAGATGATTTAGGAAAGATTGTAAGAAATTGATATAAATGATTGATTCAAAAAGATGACTCTGAAGAGGGAAGAGTTGTTTAACTGCTTTAACTTTTAGGAAAAAAATGATGACTTTAAAAAGTGTGCACTTCGAGAAGAATGAGATTTGATTTATTTAGCTAAATTAGCTATACACCTTGTCATGAAGACTTTGAAATGAGAATCCAGTACAGGAAGAGTTTTTTTTTCTCTTTTTTTTTTTTTCAAAAACAAAGATTTTGAACCAATATGAAGTAATTATAAAGAAGTAATTACAAAAAAGATGAAGAACTATGATCAAATAAAAAAATACATAGAAAGACAAAAGAAGACAAGATGACAGACTCAGACTCGGACTTAGACTTAGACTCAATCTCAGACTATCTAGGATTGAACTCCTTTATAACATGCTAATTGGGCTTTGTGTCAGTTGATGAGATGAGGTGAGGTGGGATCTGTTTCCACGAAGATGCATGAGTCTTGGAGTTTGTGGCATGGGTCATTTCCATGTTGATTTGTGGTGAAGGAAATGGTGGGGGTTAAGACATGTCAGTCTAGCCTCAAAGGTTGTTTTATTGATAATATTTCACCACTGTTATGATAAAGTGGTAGAAAATTCGACCTGAAATTGTCCACTTTGGATGCAATCTTCAATCTTTGTGACGATTGCAACTAAAGCTTTGAAGTTAGGTAGATACTGAGTCACCAAATGATCTCGATAGACTGGGAGTAGGTTCTTAATAAGGATATCTACTTGCTCTTGCTCAGTTGGTCGGTTCAGCATTTGAGTAGCTTTACCCCTCCACCTTGTAAGAAACGTGGAGGACTCTTTTGAAAGCTACTTGGTGATTTCCAAGTCACGCTAGTGATATTCACTTCGATATTGTCATGACACGGTTTGATGAAATCATTACAAATATCCTCCCATGTTCTCTTTTGGCTATTATCTAAGGGGGAAAAAACCATCTTTTAGCAGCACCAGTTAAGGATTGTTGGAATAATTGAGCAAGAAGCTCATTACTATGTCCCAAAGGTTTCATTGCTCCCATATGTATCTTCAAATGGGTCTTAGGGCAAGTGGTTTCATCAAATTTGTCCATTTCAGGCATCTTAAATTTAGGTAGAAGCTTGGCATTAGGGAACAAGATTAAGGTATCCACATCAATTAAGTCATTGTGATGTTTCAAGGCTTTAATGGACTTTTCCATTACTTCAAATCGACTTAGAAGTTGTTTCTCTATTGACGTTCGTCCTCATTTAAAAAGATTCATGGTGGGGGAATTGGTTATTTGGGGTAGCACAGTAGGGAGTGTGACATTGATTTGATCAACATTGGAAGGTGGTATGGTATTAGTCTGATTAATACTGGAAGGAGGTATGATATTGGTATAATTAACATTGGAAGGAGGTATGATATTGGTCTGATTAACATTGGAAGGAGAAGGTGTCTTAGAGGAGCTTGGATCAGTTTGGTTTTGTCACGACCCGACCCTAAAAGGCACATGACTGGCACTAGGAAACGGGAAAGCATGAGGCTTTCAGAACCCGTAATAAGTTTGACTAACTATTAAACGACAAAACTTGCAATATAACAACGTTAATTGTCACAAAACATAGGCTATGGACCCACCTGTTAAGTAGAACCTGAACATAACATCATACCAAAGCCACTCAAGGCTAAAAACATCAAGCATATCATCATCATCATCAACATCCAGTTCATGCTTAACAGAACATCATAACATCCTTAATGAGGAATCTCTGTTATCCTCAAGACTCATCATATAAATACAAACTATATAACTGATCATACTATACAAAAATCACATATAACGAAATAGCAATGCAGAGTTCTAAAATTTATATTATACATCAAAAATAAAATATTTACATAACTACATAAAAAAAAATATTTACATAACTACATAAAAAGAAATCTCACTGTCGAGGAATAATGGACAGGAAAAACTCAATTATAATTTACTTTTCAGCTCAACTTGTTACCTGGAAAAATAGGGAGACAAAGGTGAGCGCCTCAACTCAGTAAATGATACTAACTAGGTGTCCTACAATCATTTTATATAAAGAAATATGCTCATGCATCATGTCAAAAAGACAATCAATCACATAATCATCCAATGATGAGAATTAGTAAATAGGAACCACTCTAAACCTCAATCTGGAGCCGACCCCTTCCCTTAGCTCTCTTAATTTCCATAACATACGGCCATAGTGAGACCAGCTTGAACCCGACCAATTTCTCTTATCCAATACATACGGCCACGGTGAGACCAGCTCAAACCAGGTCAAACATCATCATCATCATAATCATATCATAATCATTATCAGAACCTTATATGGTCCTACGTCATCCTAATCCTATCCAAACATCCACATGTAATCGATAACATAATTCATAATGCAACATTCACAATCATATGCTAATATATCTTTATGTGTTCGTAGTGCATAATTATATACATATATATAACATACAGCAAATGTAATGCATGATAAATAGGAAAACGTATTAGAAAGTATAACTCACAAATTTGACGGAAAATCCAACTAGCTCGCCTTTCAGATTGTGACATCTGGCAGCTAGGAAAATGCCTGAAATGTCAATACTGTATAATATACAAAGATTATCAGAATACATACAGCTCAACCAATGATATAATCAAACAGCTTTAAAGATTCTGCCAAAATTTTGATAGATTCTCCCCTATAACTAGAACATCCCCCACTGAAACAAAAGAAATGAACACTTCTAAAATAACAATCACAAATCACATTAACCAACTACAACTCAATGGTTCAGCCCGGACCTCCAATACAATAATCCTATAGTTCAGTTCCATATAACAAAAGTCATACCCAAAACTCATGATATACTTTCATTTCATTACTATTACTTTACTTCATATATTTTTCCAATAATAAAAATCATTGAATCTTTATAAGGAAAATATTTCATTATAATACTCAATTAAAAGTAACTTTAAAACTCAATTATAAATTCATAATATAAAAAGAAACTCGTTAATTATATAAATTCATATTTCTCATAAATTATTTACTTATAATAATACTCATGAAAATGTTTTAATTAAATTTAACTATACAACTTAAACTTATATAACTTTTATATACACATATCTCGAAAGAAAATTACATACTTAAATTTAATTCTATAAAAATCAATTTGATTCATTATATTCATATATATACATTAATACATTAAGGAAAATATATAACTGACACATTTTGATATTTAATTAAAATAATATAAAACTTATAAATTATTAATTTCATTCACTCAAAATGATCCTATGAAATAAAACCATTTTATTTAAATCTAACTTATTAATTATAAAATATATAATTAAAAAAATTATCAATAATATTTAATTTATCTCAACAATTCATAAAATCTCATAACACATTTTAATTTATTGACTTAATCATTAAAACATATATGTAATGGAAATAAATTGTATAAAAGAGGTTTCAACACTTTGAATTCATTATAAAATTAATTACGACCACAATATAAAAATCATGTAAATAAATTCATAAAATTTTCTATTTAAAGAACTAAATAATATTTTTAAAATAAAATTGATTTCATTCAAAACATAAATTTCATCTCAATAAATTCATAGGAATTCATATTAATTTCAAATTCATCAATTTACATCGAATATATATATATATATATATATATATATATATATTTCTAACAATATATGGTCCGAAATTCAAACATCATAGCGGAATTTGAGATTTCAGACTTACCCATACGAAATTCGATTGATCAAGGGTCAGAAAACATGTCGGAATGTTGAAAGGAAGCTGTTGGAGTTTGGATCCCACGCGCTGCCGTCGGCTGGCCACCCGTCATCGTGGACGGTGGAGCTGGAGGTCGTGGAGGACACCATTGAACTCACCTCAATGTCAGGAATCCAAATGTACATATCACACGCCGCCACTTGCCACCATTTCGCTGAAAAACGACCAGAAAGCTTTGGTGGTCAAAATTTTGATCTCCTTTTCCGGTGACTTCTAAGGGGCAAGGTCGGTATCAAATTGAAAATCTCAATTGTTGACCAATTGGGTATTTTGATTTACAAAACCTAGTAAAATTGATGAAAACTCTCTTGATATATTCATGTTATACTTATATATTCATCAAGAATTGTTTAACATTAATCAAAGCATGTGAAAAGCTTTTTCAGGGTTTGAACGCACGTTCAAAAAGGTGAATGCACATTCATACATGTGCATAAGAAGAACAAAATCACACAGAAAGCTTTTGAACGAGCTTTTAAGATGCTAAACGCACGTTCCAATATATGAACGCACGTTCATGTATGTGCATAAGAAGAGCAAATCACACAGAAAGCTTTTGAATGAGCCTTCAAGGTTTTGAACGCACGTTCATGAACTTGAACGCACGTTCCAATAAATGAACGCACGTTCATTATGGAAGGTTCACAAACTACAAAATATATAGAGAACTTTTGAACGAGCCTTCAAGCTTTTGCATCGCCGGTTCAAGAAGGTTGAACGCACGTTCAAGTAGGTTGAACGCACATTCAAGTCGCGCAGATCATAAAAAAAATAGCCGTTGGAAGTTGGAGGGAAGATCAAGAAAGTCAATCTAGAGCAGATTTCTTTTGGATCCGTGCCCAACATTCATATTAAAACAGTCCTATAAATACAAGAAGGTTCAAAATAAAGAAGGATACTTGCCAAGTTGAAAATCAATTGCTATATACATCAAAGAGCTTTCTTGATCATTATACTCTGTTTTTTGAACACCAACAAATTCTTGTTATTATTCTTGTGTGTTCTTAATCCAAAGCTAGTGCTATTAATTGTAATCATTTCTCTAGCTTGTATCATAGTCTTGTGAGACTCTAAACACAAAAATTATTATAGTGTGAGTGATTTGGGTGAAATCCCGTGAAATCTATTGTAAAGGGCGAAATCCCGAAGAACTAAGCTTGTAAAGCTTTTGGTGTAATCCCGGTTGATTAGTTGAACCTCAAATTGGTTTAATTTGGGAGAAGTGGACGTAGGAGAGGAAATTGTGCTCCGAACCACTATATATCTTGGCTAAGCTTTCTCTATCTCTATTCATTTGTGATATTTAATTTAAAATTGTAACTTATTGCATATAGGTTGTTATTTGCATTAGAATTGTTTGTAATCCTATTCATACCCCCCCCCCCCCCCCCCTTCTAGGATTGCCCTATTTGGGACAACAAGTACATATATTAATTTTGTGAAATCAAGGCGGGGATCGGGGTGGGGTGGGGTGGGGAGACTCAATCCCATCCCCACCCCATTATCATAGATGAGGCGGAGATTTCCCGTCGGGTTCGAGGCAGGATGGGTTCCCATTGGGGCAAATCCGGTTTTGCCATCTCTAATGTTCATGGACTGAGTAAGTCAAAGCTGAGTAGAACAAGGATGAGCTATGGACTCAATGTCATGGCCTCAATGTCTGTCTAGGTTTTCAAGCTTAGTTGATGAGTTCATATTGTTATATTGTATAGTGTAAGTCTTATTAGTGGGGTTAGATATTTTATTAGTGTGTCAAATGATGTGAGATTGGGGTGAAAAGTCATCTATCACTAACAGTCTTGTAGATAATTAATAATAGTTACCTTTCCAAGAAAAATTTTATTTTCCAATGTAATTTATCTTTTCCATAAATGACTGTTGACCGACTTTATATCATTCATGAATATAATATTATTATTTCTTTTCTACAAAAAGAAGAAAACCCTAAGACTGATCAGTAACCATTATGAACAGTTATATTTCTCTTCTAAACTTAAAATTTTGGATTTCTTTCTCTGAGACCTAGTGAGATTCAAACCTAAACCTAAATTCTTTAAACTGAATCATTTCTTCCAAAAAAAAGAAAAAGAAAAAGAGATAGTTGATCTTCAGATAAAACTCGATACCCAAATGGTAGATGGTACTTACAAATTTCTTAGAAGATCTCCAGATGGGTCTAGATAGTAGATTTGAGTCTCCGATGAGCCAAGAATAATAGATGCTGAACTTAATGATGATCAATAGAGCCTTAGGTGGTGATGTCGTGGTCAGGAATGATCAGGGAGTTCCTAGGATGAATCCTAGTGGAGATTTTGATTGTGATTCTTTTGACTCTAAGGAGAAGTTGTAGTTTCTAAGGTAAGATATGAAATGTATGATTTCATTAATTAAAGTTATGAAATGCATGAAAATCTTTCTATGTGTTTTCATTGAATTTCATTCCTTTATTGATCTAAATATATGATATATATTACTTTCATTAGTATTGTTACCATCACCATCAATTGGTAACTCATTATTATAATTTCTTGAATTCTATTATGATAATTGAAGTAATAAGGCCATTTGGGCCAAAAACCAATATCTTTGTTATTGACGAGGCTACTCGAGCCGAAGCCAATGTATTGTTATTGACAAGATCATTTGGGCTAACCTTATATGAAAATCCTACCTATAATTGTTTAACATTTACCTAAAAACTAACAGAATGCCCAACTAATAGGAGAAAATATCCATTAGACCAAGTGCATTGGTGACTCGACTGATTGGGTCTATAAACTAAGTCAAATGTATCCTTGCAAGCATGCGAAGGTGTTTCTAGAATAAAGTAGCCGCCCTTGATAGTTACGAAGAGCACATGAGTTCACTTAAAGTGTCTTCGATGGTTTATTACCGCAATGGTATGTAAATTAAAAGAAGCTATTGTTACGGAGACTTTTAGGGTTGTGATTCGTCCCACCATTAGATCTCTGATAGTTGATGATGTGAGACTCACGGTACTGTAGTTATATTTAACCCGAGCTCACCAATGTAAGTTTTTGTCAGGATGTATCTTTGGTGCCTATTTCTCCTCAGCACGTATGATTGTTCTTGATACCGAACCCATATTTATATGTCTATGCATATGTTCATAATTGTCTTCTTTGTGGAACGTTGTACTCGTTTGCATTTCATATTTTTACTGAGTTGACAGCTCACCATATCGTTTGTGGATCTCAAGTGTATTGAAGAGGTTATGAGTTGATGGTTTATAACTCTTTGGTTATCCTCCTCCATCGAAGAGACTCTAGTTATTTATGATTTAGTTGTTTAAGTTTTATTTATGTAATAGTTCTAAAAGTCATAGCTGTTATTGCTCTATCTTAAAAACCTTCGTAGATTGTAAAAGAATTTATATATTGAAGTGATTTAAATGAATAAAACAAAGAGAATTTTATTTTAAGTTCAGATTGTGTTTTTGATTGCATGAGATAAGTTTGGGCCTACATATGTCTTCGTATAGTCGAACATGAATTGTAATTGTATGGATCCAAGGTATAAAAAGGTTCTACAGGCGATCGGTGACCTTAAGTTTTCCTATGCCCTAGAAACTTCTCGCCTCGGCAAAGCAAGTTGTAATGTTAGAGCGACTCAGCGATGAGCTAGGGTCAGATTAGAACTATTAGCGAGGGTGGGGCGTGACACCAACCAATTCCATTGTCTACATAACTTTCTCTAAATCCTTCCTATTTGATACATACTAATTTAACACCATGAAAAATAGTAAAAAAACCACCACTCAGTTGTGGTCACACCAAAGGAAGGGCTTATAAAGGGAACTCTAATTGCAGTCTTGCCCTTCTAATTTTTCCATTATGCTTCTTGCCTGCAGCAATTCACAAGCTTAAAACCTATCAAGACTGACAGCCAGCCAGCCTATACATTAAGACTCTTATCATTGCATAATTACATTAGTCAAGACTTTAAGATTTTTCTTTTATTAACAAAATCAAAACTTTAACTTTTAACACCCAGAAAAACACTAGTGATCTATCTTTTTTATTATGTACATCAATTGCTAGTTCGCCACAATACAAAGAAAGTTTTGGATTGTCCTTACAAAAACACATAGGATAACTCTCAATTACTCCCCATATATAACCCCACAATGAATCCCTAACTTTTCTATTTTTGGAATAAGGCACCTCTCACCATCCCAAATAAAAGTTATTTTTTCTAAGGGTTAAAGGTCATTTTAACCTCTTAAACTTTTTAAAATGTATCAAATTCGCCCTCCTCATATTTTTTTTTTTTTTGACTAATTTAAATACCTTAACTTTTTAGTTAAGTCCATTTAAATACTTTTTGGACAAAAATAAGTTCGTGTAACACACTCATATATTTATGAATTAAATATTAATAAAAGTGAAATTAAAAATCAAATAAATGAATTAAATAAAAGCTGTTGTAGCTCCATTTTGACATTGAAACCTCTGCAATTCCTTGAAGCTAATGGCACCAAATGTATATTTTTTAATTCATCGAAACTTTTGCAGTAGCTCCCTCTTCTAATTCATTAAATATATTTCCCTGTTGATGAAGACTATTCAGTTATGGCCATAACTCTTTGCTTCTTCAATGTATATTGTTCAAACTTTGCAGTATCACGAGTTTCACCATGTTTAGTCATTGGTTCTTATTTGAGTTGGGTCTCCTGTGAATCAATTAGAATTATTCGAGTTGGGTCTCCAATCTCATTCGATTCGGTCTCCTGTGAATCAATTAGAACCATCGGCCGCAACGGCTCCGATAAATTACCCGAAACAGTAATTGTTGATGGAGGTGAAGAAAATGAAAAAGAAAAGGAAGAAGCAATAGCTAATAGAAGAGGTGGTGGTGGTGGTGGCAGCGGCGACAGCGGAGTAGAATTTGAATTAGAATTATTTGAAGTTTTGATTCTCTTCCGACAATTCTCCCTCTTTGATAAATTTGATTATTGTGAATTGCTCTAAGATCATATTCAGAATCATCACTGAAAACTCCCGATTGAAATTAGAAAAAGTAATTGTGGAAGAACCAATAATAATAATAATAATAATAATATTATTATTATTATTATTTTATGGTAAAAACTAAAAAATATTAATATAAATATAAATTTGAAACAAGAAAATTGCACCGTAAAAAAAGAACTCCACCTATGGATATTTTAATAAAAGTGAAAATTGAAAATCAAATGGATAATAATATTTCAGTCAATTCACTTGAGTTTCTACACAAGTGTATTAGACACGCTCACTTTTGTCCAAAAAAGGGCTTAAGTAGCCTTTACCAAAAAATTAATGTGTCCACTCCAAATTAACAAAAAAAATATTGCTACGGCGGATTTGGTACATTATATAAAATTTAAGGGCCAAAATGGCCTTTAATCCCTTTTCCCAATCTTAAAGACTAAAAATTTATCAAGAGAAATACCACATGCTCAAAACTTACCAAAAAGAAACCATCAATTTTTAATCTTTCGTATCTAATGTCTCCCAAAGACTGAAGAAAAAGAAACCCACAAACTGAAATCGATTAAAGAATCAACAAAACGAAAAAGAACAAATAAGAATCAAGCAAGTGGAAAAAAACAAATTTCTTTACTCAGGTAATTTTAAAAGCATTCTTAAAATCTAATGCAGGTGGCGAATGTTCATTTTAACAATTTTTTTACATGTAAATCTTGTTAAACAATTCAAAGAGAAAAATACAAAATCATAAAGAGAGGAAATACAAAATCATAAAGAGAGGAGACTAGGATTTCATTAATAATGTATAACAAAAAAGGAATACAAAAAGAATGAATTAACCTAAATATAAAGAGACTATATATAGATAAATTAAGAAAACTGAAAAGACTATTCTACCCTTAATAAACAATAAAATAAAATAACCCTATATTTCTTAACATCTCCCCTCAAACTCACGATGCGGCAGCTACAAGTATCGAGAGTTTGCCAACAAGAAAACGAAAACGAGAAATAGAATGTGACTTGGTAAAGAAATCTGCAATCTGCAAAGAAGAAGAAACAAAGGGC